>WURT03059313.1:0-13912 GCA_009936505.3 Holothuria glaberrima | reverse complement strand
TATATATATGCCTTCATTGAAACATATATTCGACCACATACATTTCCGAATCAGGAAAATTCATACAAATTTTCGGCACAACAGTGCCTTTATCAAGTAACAGCCACCAAATGAGAAACATGAGGTGAACACTCAAATGTACAGAAAAGACTACAAAAAGATAACGTGAGAAAAATCAGTGAACCATGAATAGCCACGAAAGCTAAAGTCCAATAGTAAAACTTGTAAGCACATGGCGAAGATAACAAAAGCTAGATAGCGGAATCGATCAAAAAGCAAGAGAAAAAAGCTCAGCGAGCTCTACATCTTGGTTTCTTATTGTGGCTATCGAAGCCATCGTTTACATTTCATCCCCTGGGTGAGATTGTTAACAATTTATTCCTCATCCAAATATTCTCCAAGCGTTTTAGTTTATCCCTAGAGTGAGTCAAAATTTGTTCCTTCTGCTCACTTGTCGCAAATGAAAGGATACAAGGTGGGGCCATGGTTTCAAGTATTATTACTTTAAAATACTTTATGTATACTTTATATATTTTACTTTATATACTTTACTTTATATATGTATAATTTAAAATAAGTGCAGTCAGATATTCTATCGTTTCACTTCAGATTACCAAGATACTAGATTATGGTTTCAGCAGAATAAAAGACATTTTTGCTCTTTCAGATTCATCCTGTGGTGCTCTTCCTGTAGTTGATAATGGATGGATGGTGGTAACGACGTTTGACGGATCTCAACGAGCAACGGTGTATTGTGACTCAGGTTATAATTTAGAGGGCGCTTTAGAACATGTGTGTGAAGGAGACACGTGGACTGGGTCAACATCGAGTTGTGTTGGTACGTTCGTTGTTCCCAAGAAGCAAACACTGGATGAATTGAAATGAACCTTAGTTCCTAATAAAACAGACTTCTCCGTTTACAGGGTTTGAAAATAGTATTAATTGATTTTATAATAATATTGAATATATTGCGAGGTAAAATGCTGAAATATATTTCGATAATTCGAAACGGAGATGCAAACTGTTACAAATTATTCTCTTGATTGAAAGGTTAGATTGTTGCACAACGTAACCATCTGTTTTTGCTGCTTCTGAGTTCAAGTGCTGAGTTGGACTTACTTGTCTCTTGCAAACTCTTTTAGTGGGAAGTGGGCCGAAACAAGATATTTATTTCATTGCACAAATTTAGGTCTAGATTCATTTTGGGAACACTCTAAGAACACCAGTGACTAAATTTAACGAATGTCGCGGTCACGAGCTATCCAACCATTTCTTGATTAAACACATAACAGTATAAAATCCTCGTCAAACTAACATTTTAATGCCATAGTAAAAATAGCAACTGCTAAAAAACCTTGGTCACGAATCAGCATTTTTAAGACTAAATTTAACAAGGATCCTGGTTTATTTAGCCAGGTTTCCGTAAGTTGTATTTAGTACCTTAAATGCATTCTAAACTATTGGGTAACCTGTCATTTAAAAATAAATTAACTTTTATATTTGAAATCTCAGCATCAAAATAATCTAAAAGATAGGAGATGCAGTGTGTCCACTTTTAAAAACTTCCCGTTCAAATTGAACCAAAAACGAATCAAATGGGCTCTGAACGGAAAAAGGATCGAATATGTGCCTAGTTACGTTCCAAAATTAACCATTTTTGGTTCGAAATGAACCGAATCTTGTAAAATAATTGAACAGATATCTGTTCAGTTCCCATTTAATCGGAATTGGTTCAAATTTGAATTTTAAGTGTGTTGGCATCTGATATTTTAAGGGTATAGAACAATAGCAACGTTATTCTCTTCGAATTGGAGTAACAACCTATATCTTAATCTGTATTATTTTCTTCATTTTCCTCACTTTTTCGTTTATCAATTTGCATTGGTCTATATAGGCCTATTTAGACGATCTTAATCAAATCTAGCGCTTTGTTTAGTGCAAAGGGATGGCATTTATCGTCTTTTATCACCCTGTGAATGTTTGGTATCATCTTAAAGTGTACCTTAATTTCAAAACTACACTCTAAGAACAGTTGGGCAAAAAATACTCAATGTTGGAGAAACATAGCACATGCTTCATTTTTTAGCACACTTTGCTAAATATATTGGGAAAAATTTAAACAATAATAAGGGAATATCGTGATGTTTTGCCCAACTTTTAACAACTTTTTTCCCCAACAATATGTCATGTGCTATGTTTGCTCAACTGTTTTTGGAGTGTATATGTTACTTAGCTTGAAAAATGAATCCAAATGATCCAACTCCCATATTCACGGAATATTTCCGAGTTGAGATGTAACTTGTTGAAGCTTTTTCACTTTATATAAAATGGTAGATTGCAAAATAATTTGTGATGTGATACTTGCATTACTCAAATTACCGTCTTTGTTATCCTTTGTTTTTTCGAAAGCCACTGCTCCATGTGTCAAAATGTGATCACTGTCTTACTGCTATAAGGTGACCTGACTATATAAAGTCTCTTATGCTCTGTACCTTTTAATTACAAACGGAAACAGATGCAGGTAAAGTGAGTTGCACAAAAATAAGAGCATAAGTCTTTGCGCAATTGATTATTTCATATTCCTTGAATAATTTTAACATTTTAAATCAAATCTCAGCAATGTCGTAAGCTATGAAAATGGAAGCTGGATGATGAGATTCACTTTTCAACTCTAAAATACATATGCTTTTAATTTAAAACTTAAGTTACAATTTGAAGTTTGAGTTTTCAGAAACCATATCCGCTCAGGACTATATAAATGGGCGGGAGCAGAGCATTTTCCGAGGAAACTTAATGAAAGATGGTGAAAACTGAAGTAATGTATTTTGTTCTAGTATAGCAAACTATTCTTCCCATGAAAGCTGCCCCCACCTCCCCAGCCTACTATTTTCCTTCCAATCGTTGTTTTTTACAGCTTCTAACAACGCCGGGAAGATTGCTGGTATTGTAATCGCTTGCTTATTTGGTGGCGCTCTCCTCATCGTAATCGGTGTATTTCTCGTCATGTTTATCATGAAGAAAGTAAAGGAGCCGGTAAGTTACATTGTTAGCTTTCCTTAAATTAGTGTTTTGTTTTGAGTTAAATCTATTATGGTGTGCAAACAGGTTTTAAGTTCTCAGTTATGTTATTGTTCATCTTTAACCTTTTAAGTTTATTTAATTTCTTTCGACGCAAAGATAAGAAACCGTCTCAGAAAATACTTCTGTTTTGAAGAAATGTAGTTGTCCAACGACCAAAGCTGCTTGCACTTTTCATTTATAGGTCATTCATCAAATTTATTCAGTTCTGGTATTTTCTTTGATCAATTTCACTTTAGATTACATGGTACTCCTACCTATACCTGTATACCAATCAAATTTTATCATCATGATTACGTTACTTTATTCATCAAGTTTTTAATTGTTTATACTTATCACTCAATACAACACAGATCTCGTCTTTTCACCTTTCATTAACATTTCATAAATATGATACCTGTTAATTTGTTTCAAAGCAAAATATTACGAAAAACACATTTCATTCCATAATTGAGAATGTACACCCTAATATAGTGTAAGCCATATCTATGCAAATTCCCTGCAGACTGCACGTCTCTAGAACAAATTTTCATGGCAATTAATCATTCTTCTGGAAAATTTATGCCATTTGCAGAAACACAAGCCAAAGAAACACAATATGATAAATTACTATGACGCTGAGAATCCTACCAGTGCACACAGTATCAGCCAAGTATCATTGAACACTGCCGGGAGGAACGGGGCAGTAGAAAAGATGGAACCAGTTGAGGAGAAAAGTAATGGGGCACCCTCTATTCATGGCGCGCCCTCTGTTCATGGTGCGCCCTCCGTTCATGGTGCGCCCTCCGTTAGGAGTCATGGAGCCCCCTCTGTTAAAAGTAATGGAGCACCGTCTGTTAAAAGTTATGGAGCACCTTCGGTCAAAAGCTATGGAGCACCCTCGGTTAAAAGTGAAGGGGCACGATCAGTTAAGAGTAACAAGGCGCCCTCTGTTAAAAGTGGCGGACATCCACCACATGACTCCGATGATGATATGTCCTCTACGCCGAGCACAACGGTTCAACCGGGAAACGATGAGGCCGATGATAGTAATAAGTGGACATGAGGAATTTTCCAATGCCGTATTAGCTCTCGTTGCATTTTTAAAACTCTGTGTCATTATCGTGAACTAATATAATGTATTCTAGATAACTAAATAACGTTGAGAGTAATTCGTATGAATATTTGCCACCAAGTGTAACGATTTTGCACCCAAGGCGCACTTGTAATATTTGTATTGGAAAGGACATTTTAATATTATATCAGTAGGAAACATTTGTACATCTATAAATTGAACAAAGGACAAATGGGGAAGCGTACATGCAACAGCAAGTCACCTCCTGGGAGGTTATGGGTACGTTGTAAATAACTGTCACTAATGTGTGCAGGGTTACACAAATTGTCACACGTGCTTAGTGCTTACAGGTGGACTTTGCATAAGGGACTATAGCGTAATGTCGCGATCATTCCCAAATGACGTCAGCTTTTGTTGAAAATGTTAGCACGTTAGCCTGATTGTCTGCTTCAGGGTTTATTTACAATCTTATCTTTCTACTAGAAAAATTTTCCAGCCATGCTGGAAATACTTCGAATATACTTTTTGCTTAAAGGTACACTTTCATCTTCTCAAAATACAGTTTACTTAACATCCCTAAAATTGCCATGGTTACTTACTGTACGTGATTGATACAACGCAAACAAATAGATGTAAAGTACAATAGCCACTATGATTGGCACATCGGGATCAGTTACATATTTTGCAATGCTATGAAGATTGTGTCGATCAACACAGTGCTACAGTAATGTATTCTCAAGAATAACGGGCTATACACCACATTGTGTGGAAAGGACTGGATGGCACGTCAGTGTTTTGAGTGGTAGAGAATTGGCTCCAGTCTATTGAATTAAATTGAAGTAGGGCCAAAATACAGTTGATGACATGACGGAGGGGCTAAAAGTAACCTTTTTGAGGAGATTGTTAATTATCTAGGACGATGAAAGTCTACCTTAATAAGAATCCTTCTCGGCATACCCAAAGTACTTTATATTTTACTCTAACAGCGTTGTCTAATGGTAAGGTTGTAAGGAGGCTAATTGATGGAGGACTGTGAAACTGGTTAATTATTTGTATATAAAACTAGCTTAATTGTATGTGAAGAATGATTTGTATTGTCTGTGATTCTATGCAAAGTAACGGCGAAAATATTGAAGTGTATTTAGAAAATGGTGTAATAAAAAAGATAGAAATTAAAATATTAAAGAAGTAGTGCAAGGCGTGAGAACAAACAAAGAGTTTGGCCATCCACCGATTCCCACATTTTTTATCGTCTCGAATGATGCTAGTATATTAACATCAGTGGGAGACTGGTAAATCCATCACTTTTTATTGCTAAACAATGTCTGCATCCACCATATGGATCACTTGACTTGACTATTCTTTGTTTACAGTGATATTAAATTGTATATAAAACTCGGATAAAGTCAGTTCTGTCTTTTTCAACCACTTTTTTTTGCTTGGATGGGCCTCTAGAAAACTTTTGACTCTTAAAAGTTTAAATGATCGTATCCATATTAAGATTTATTTTCAGTTACCCGAGTCATGGGTGAAAGTGACATAAAGAGAAGGTAAATTCCGTTTCGTTGAGACTCACTTTTTTCCCCAGGAAGTGAAGTTTGGCCTTTGTGTTAAAAATATCTATAATGAATTTTCTTATAGTAGCTTACATTTCCTATTTCTTTTCCTTTAATTTTGGTTAATTTTACACCATCATTCATAATTCGGCTAAACAGTTTGATATGCATTTCTTATAATTTTAGCGTTACAACTATCGTGTTTTCTGCTTATTTTTACTTTATACTCTAAACTGTACAAATATTGAAATATACAAAAAACCTTTTCCTGCGGAAAATATACTAATACCGTAGATGGGTAAATATTCACTTGGGTCCATTTCAAGAAGAAAGTAACTCACTTTTAAGATGTTGCAAGCGCTCAGCCAGGATTTTGTGAAGGGGCAAACCTCGGATTGAAATGACGAATCGCTAAGGCGCTACAGTGGCGTACCCCCCCCCCTCCGTCGAGGGGTCTAGGGGAAGCGTAAGGGCTCCTAGTAAAGTGCAGGGAAAATTCCCAATGAGGCTTAAGAGGGGAATTCCCCGGAGGTTCTGGGTATTAACAAAAAAGCGGGGATTTGAAAGATGCAGTTAACCTTCTTCCAGTGACATTGCAGAGATTGATAGGCACTAAACAGACCACAAAAATTACACTTATTTAACTATTGCCTTAATTATTGTCTTTGAACAATAATTGCACACAAGCTGTCCCACATTTAGTAATAAGACGTATATTCAGGATGAGTGCGCGCAAAGCGCGTCGAGAAAAACCGCATTTTTAAGACATTTACGTAATATTGCACGTCATTTTACATGAAAAGTTGTATATTCACACGAATTTAAAAATATCAGTCATAGCAAAAATAAGAAAAATTTGCTCAAGAGGGAGGGAGGTCTCTCCTTTGCCCCAACCCTTTACCGCGAACCTGTAATAGTGCTGTTCACCGTCTTCAATGGTCAGCAAACTTCATGCATCACAGTCTAAAGACATTACAAGAATGGTGTCTTCTTTGTATCCATCTTTGTCCAGTAAGTCAACGACTACTGAGATGGCAATTACCACGTGAGTGTTGCCATTTTAACGTAAGTTAGCTACCGTCATCCGTGACGTCACCTCAATGTTCTTTTGTACTTTATATCCATTCTTCAGTGAGCCACACTCTACCAAAGTAGCGGACCTGTTAAGTGTGTTTCGCTTCAATAAATAACGCTAAAACTGGTAGCTTTTAAAAAATCTCGCAGACAACAGTTTCGACTTTTTCTCTTTTTTCCTCGTCTTACTGCCAGAATTTCTCAGTTTTATCTTCGTCCTTGCTACCTTTCTTCAACAAACAACGTATAGTTTGTTGCGTTTTTCCTTTTAAGCATATTCCGTCATTTCTTGAGGCATTCAACTTTTAGCTTTGTATTTTGTTGTAAATCATATCTTAAAAGTAATAATAAACTGTCATTTATTGCTGGTTTACATCAGCTCGAGTTTTTTTTTCTTCATCTCTTACAGCTTGTTACCTCCTTATCGTCTTTTATAGAGAATCTTTCGTCTAGTGTTTGTCCTTCACACCTATAATAGCGCCAAGCATTACAGAATGGATGTAACAGGCTTGGGTTTGAGATATTGCTAGGCTATGTGACCTTTCAGGCTCGCTGTTCTTTCGCGCAGTGCTTAGGTTTAATGTAGAGGTGATCAACCCATTAAAACGTTCATAAAAGATACTTTGCAAAGAATGCAGATATTTTTTTCAGTTTTCGGGTATTTTTTATCACTGGTATTAAGAGTGCCTAGACAAACAACCAGAGGACAGTTCCAACCAGGCGATTTATCACCAAGACGGTAAGATACTCCTCCTCGGACGACTTCGCCCCCCCCCAAAAAAAAATATTACTCAGACAATAACCAACATCGAAAATTCTAAATCTTCTTGTGGGAAAAGTTTACCTTAGGGGAAATTTTTCATGGTTGGAAATTGCCCTTGACTGAGTCGTCAGGGGGAATTGCCTAGATGGGAATTAATCGATCACGATGTAAGGTGGTGAGTGCGACCAGATGATGTCTTCCCTATCACCAAGGCCCCATGTTTCATAGAACTGTAGAATGAATATAGGATAGGCCACTTATCCTACAACACTTCTAAAGGGGGTGGAATGTAATGAAACAGCTGATTAAAAGGCAAGTTTCTTCGAACACTAGATCTCCCATCAGAACTCCCACTAAACTTGTGCACGAAGAAATCTTCCTTACTTTCTACTACGGTCTCATGTACGCAACACTTTTTCCATTACTTGCAAACTTAAGTTTTAAGAAAAGCCATGTTTGTTTTTTTTTGTTTTTTTCTTTTTTCTTTTTTCTTTTTTTTTTTTCTGGTAAGACTTCGTTTCATGAATTATTGTTTCAGTGACTAGTCTTTTACCGAGGTTTTTAACTTGCAGCCTGCTGACCATTTTGTCCCAAAATGTCCATTTCATATACATGGGCGTCAGACAAAATATATCAAAGAAAATTGGCGGCTGAAGTTTTGGGAACACTTGCTTTCTGCCATGAATGTCGCCCTCCCTAAAAGTAAGTCCTGGCTACCACAATGATTTCAAAGTGTGAGCTCAAGTAAAAGGGGCCCTAAAATCTACCCAAAACACAAAAGAACTATATGCTTTTATCTTTAGTTCTATCTAGCGGTATAACCACCGTTATTTCAAACATAATGAATTTATTCAACGTTGGAGGTTCAAAAAATACGCTTCTTGCGTGCAAGTCGTGATTCTAGAGAAACTCGAAAACACATCGTTGTTAAGTTCTAACCTCTTTTCCTTGTCTTTTGGATGATTCTTTCTTCAGCCTCACCATCGTGGCTTACATATTTTGTAAGAAAAAACAAATCAGTTTCGTCGGGGAGCCTTAATGGATAAGATAAAGAATGTTATCCCCGACGACGACCATGCAGTCGCCCCATCAAATTTCTTGGTTTTCTCTTAAGTAGGGGAGATTCATCAATAAAAATCCAAAGTTTATCAACTTTTTTTAATGAAAACAAAAATATGAAATCTTTTTCAATATAACCCCAATTATTTCAGCCCTTTTTTTGCGCCTTATATTTGGAGTTCGGCCTCCTTCCGGCAATCCATTGCATTTGTTGGGGATTAGAGGCAGGACGCTCTACCCCCATGTCGACAAACCAAACCCTGGTTGCTCGTGCGTGCAGTTTTTCATTTGGGCAATGAAGTTTATACCTCCAAATTTCGGCGCGATTCGCAGGCAGGTGTGTTTTCCCGGGTACGTTCACGGGTAGGTACGGTTTCTTTAAGCTAACCGTGTAGGGATTGAGATATCATCCCGTTTTTTCCCGTAAACTGCCATTATCTGGTGGCTTCACTTGCCACAAACATAGTCTTCTTCTGTGCCCACCTTGCGGTACCGGTGCACCCTATGTCAGAACTCACGGCTACGGACCTTCTGTTTATCCGGTTTCACCAGGGTCAATGGCAACATAGCCACCCCCTCCAAAAAAAAAAAATAAATAAATAAAATATGTCCCTAGAACCGCGCCTGCACTGAGCGATGTAACTGGAGAACGCCAGTCAATGTGGACTATGCCTCGAAACTGAAGCCGACATGGGGGTCACGTGTATAATCTATTTAGCTTACTCAAGCCGATTCCGCTGCCGTAGAACCGTTATTTATATAAGCTATTCTCAACGTTTGTCTGCTAACTTCACCACATTGTATGTACAGTACAAACGTACGCCCTGGGAATTAGACAGTATGCGTGTATTGGTCGTATTTCTCCAGGGGCGTAGCTACGGGGGACTTGGGAACGCGCCCGCATGAAAGCCTCGCCCCAGTCGCCCCCACCTCACTGGAATTCAGGCTCTTGAATGAAATTGGCTATGCCTTTTCACCTTTTGCTTCACTCAAGTTTTTATTCAGCTAATTCGACCTAATCCATCTCATATTTTCGAAAAAACGGAACCCGGCTGATTTTCAATGCAAAATTTCGGCGGGTTTTGCGCATATTTGTCACCTTACACACCCCATATCTTTTAACATACATTTATTGTAACCAAAGCCCTTTTACGACAAGAGTACATCTTCAACCTCTGCAGGGACCTAGCATCAGTAGAGAATCTTAGAGTAATATAATAGCACAAGTAGCGTACATGGTAACATTCGTAGCATGTACTATTTGTCGTTACACATTTTTTACGAGTGCCGTTCCACAGCCAAAATATCTACATCACGTAATCCTCCGAAAAAGTGCAAAACATTATTGTGGAATGATCCTATAGCATACCGGTATAGTTTAGTACTCATGACTAATGTGACTCATAGGCTTTTATGTTTGTTTTCTTTTTTTGTCGTCATTTTCCTGAAAAATGAAATTCTAGTACAGTATGTAATTTCCTTTGAAATTGCCTCACTTCGACTCCATTAAAGTTTTAGGTCAAACCCTTCACCATTCAAGTCAACTTACAATATAAATAATAAAATATGTTTTCATAGCTTTTTACATCATTTCAAAGCGTTTTAAAAAGTAAAATGCAACAAAGAACAATGAAAAATTAAAAAAAAAAAACAACAAAAAAACGTGCGATTATCTGTAAGTCATAAATAGTGAGTGCTTTTGGGCAAAAAAATCAATGATCTGCTTTCAGGACGCTCAGTCCGTGTTTTACAATACTTTGATTGCTTAAAAGTCCCTCACAGTGTTCAATGTAATTCTTTCAACAACACGTTGACTTCTCTCTGCCAATTTCCCAACAATAAGAGGTTAATGAGACAGATCGAAACGATCAACTGTTAATAAAACTGAAAGAAACTACGGCAGATTTTAAAGAAAATATCTTAATAGTCGACCTTTCCAACTGAAGACTTTTTCTTCCTTGTATAGTTCAGTGATTTCTTGATTAATAATGTATCCCACCTTTCAATTAAAGTCGTTTAAGGAATAAGCCGTCGAATACATTCGGCGTACTTGTTGAGCCATCTTTAGTTGTATGGATTGTCTGAAAGCTTTAAAGCCTTTCTCTTTTGTTAAATTTTCTTACAAATAGTTAAAGGTACAACAAGGAAGTGTATAACAATATATGCATTCTCATCTAAGGTAAGAGTAGTTTTATTTTATTCTATTTAAAGTGGGTTTTCCAAAAGGTGGTCATTCGCTTTCTTGTTGTCCTTTTTGATAACGAGAGCAGAGAAATGGGTCACCAGGTGGCTATTGTAGCCAGTCAATAGCTTACTTTACAAAATTTTAATTATACGCCACCGGAGGGTTAAAGAGCGACCTGACGACGAAACTAATAAATCGAGATCAATATTACCCTCGTCACTGACAAGATTCTACACACCCAAGTCAGTAAATTGAGACATATGCAATTGAGAGTTCGTTACATTCGCTTTATTATGGATATTTCACGGTTTCTTAGATTTATTGTGGCAGCGCTAACAATTCCCCTCGTGGTAGGCGGTAATGGTAAGTATTATACACATATAGCAAATTTTTGCTACTGAAAATGTTATGAAATCGTTTTATAGAAATTAACAACGATTTTAGTGTTTAGACTATTTCCCACATGAATGTTTATTTTAGAAAAATGTTGCCCTTGCATTTAACTGTTTTACAAATTTTTCTAATGGCTCTAAAATCCTCTTGTGCTTCCGATTTATACTTTCATGTACTATTTAGACCATATCTATTAGAATACAAATTTTACTTTTTGACAAACTCAAAAGAGTAAATTTTTAGTTTTGAAGACAAAAATGAAGATAAGAGTTTTGCAAATTCTTATAGATTTCGTGGTATCAATTTATCTGATTAGGGTAACACCATGCCCTACCTTGAGACAAATTACCGAAAATTTTACTGAGCTATGTAGAAATCTTGTAATACTCTGAGTGAAAAAAATGGCCCACTCAGGTAGCCATGGTCATGAGCCGGTGGGGAACTGGGGAGGGCATGTCCAACCTCTTTTTGAAGTAGAGGAGATTGCCCTCTCCCCCACTTTTCCAAAGTTGCAAGTGTACACATTTGATTCCATAGCTTACAGCTTGGCTGATTTAATGAACTTGAAATGAAACAGCCATTATTTAATTAATGGATTAAATCGTTGAAAAATGCCTCAGAACCGTGGCTTCCACAGTTTTTTCAGGGTCCTTAACCCCAGAACTCTAGATTCTAGGCTTTGCGATTCAGGCTTGAATTAGGACAGGTCAAGGTAATAAGCTGATGAGGCCTGTCGGTTTTTCACGAATAGTCATGAATGTATCGATTTCTTTTATATTTATTCAAACCAGTGACGTCCGTTTGCTATTCCCGGGAGCAGCTTGACGACCGAAATACACTCGTTAGAAGAATTACCTGCGAGGAATCGAAAGATACATTGTATAAAATGTTTCTATCTGTGGAAAGTGTTAACATTTTAGACCTAATAGGTAAGATATAAAAGCGTATCATGCATGTAATATTTAAATATTTGATGACAGCGTTAATATCTTCTTTTCCGAGATTCCCTAGGCTCTGTTCTCGTAGTTTGTTCAACGATGGTGACAAAATAACGCTGAAAATTATCTTTGAGCTTATCAAGGCGATAGACATTAAGCAAGCGTGGTGCCACCAGGAACTGATGATTGGGGAAGATTAGAACATAATATCGTTATCCTACCCCTAGACTAACTAGAAAGTCCGTGTTGAGTGTGGATATGCTTATCCATGATACTTTACACCAGGGGTGGACCCTTCCTTTGCCTCCTAGTGCGGATTCGCCATCCTGGAGGAGGCAAGGGGTCTAAGGCAAGGGGGTGTCCCTTGTTCTTTTAGGGTGGCCTAAATGTCAAATGGTACTTTATTTGGCAAAGTGTGGAACTGATCAGGCGTTGAAAAATTTCTGTATTTAAGTTAACTATTCTTAATTTGTTTGGGTGTAAGGCATGGGTGTGGCGTCTAAGGGTAGAGCGTGAAACTCCTCCACTTGAGATATTTTTTGCTTCTATAAGAAGGCTTAGATTTACCATGGTGCTATCTTTGACAAAGTTTTGAATTAATTACATTGATAGGGTAGTTCCTAATTTGGCTGTGGCATGGAACCTCTACAATTGTAGCTGGTACCATAACACCGGCATATGACCCATGAAATTGCTAGGGTATTTACAAAATGGGGATGTTAGCATGATGCTTTTAACTTTCATCCCAAATGACACTACAAGAGAGCACACCAAGTACTTCAGAAAAATCATAGTGTTAATTATTTTGAACCAGAATTTTTTTGAACAGCTTCTAATAGCAAATGACGGAGAAGGACGTACCTGTATAACAAAAGGGGTAAAGCATGTTTCATTGTGCTTATCCTTATTAGTGTACTTTGTGTTCATTGACTTAAGCTTTTGAAATGAATAATATACTTCAAATCATGTACATCACGCCACAAATGTATACAATTGTCTCTTAATAGCCTCGTGATGCAAGCCTTGTATCTTGTATCTTGTATTGTAGTTCCAATTTTAGGAAAATAGTTCTCGCCCAAATAATTTCGTGCATTCTCGTCCTAATAATGGTCATCAGGCATGGAGAGTAAACCTTGGCAATTGCGCTAGAAACGATCCGAAATTTTGCATTAGATTTGTTATTAAACACGTACCCGTACATTTAAAAAAATACATTTGGATGGTATTAAAGGCAAAAATAGAACTGCGCTCAAAAAATTTGAGGGTGTGTGAAGAATTTACGAAAATTTTAATAGTTTGCAAAAGTTTATGATAGACAAAGATTAAGAAAGATACATCACTCAGTCGAAAAACACCTCCCCCCTCCAACAGAAATGTATAGCTTAAACGCCTTTTGTGTTTTTTTTCTTTTCTTTCAAAAAAAAATCGAAACTTTCCGAAAATCGATGGGGTGGTCATGCGACCCACATGACCGATCCTCCCATTTGATATTTTATCTGCAGAGCTTATCTAGGTCCAGCAACATGTGCTTCATATCCCTTCTCCTTCTATAACCCAAAATAAGTATTAGGAAATCATTTTTTTTATATATATTTGAGGGAGATTTGAGGAAGTTGGCGCAATAGACATTAAGCATATCTCCCACTGTAAGCTAATACCCCCGAAACCAGTACCAAATCGAATTAGGGAGGTCCCCTAACAACTCCCTGATCGAATAACACGACACTAAGGAGTTACGAGTTAGTTAGTTAGTTAGATGAGGTTTAACGGCCCAGTTTCCAACCAATTGGTTCAAGTCGAGCCGGCCACGGC
>WURT03059248.1:0-13915 GCA_009936505.3 Holothuria glaberrima | reverse complement strand
GTTCTTCTTCTCAATATGACAAATCTATATACCGAATATGAAAAGTGTCGGTCATTCCTATCTTGAGATAACGTGTTAACAAGGCATTTTCGAGGTTTTCGCAGATTTACCACCAGTGACCTCATATGACCTCTGACCTCTACCAGAAACAATAGGGTTCTTCTTCTCAACAAGACAAATCTATATACGACATATGGGAAGTGTCGGTCTTTCCTATCACGAGATATGGTGTTTACAGGGTTTGGGGGTTTTGACCTCTGGTGACCTCAAACCTCCACCAAAAACAATAGGGTTCTTCTTCTCAATATAACAAATCTATATACCGAATATGAAAAGTGTCAGTCATTCCTATCTTGAAATAACGTGTTTACAAGGCATATAAAGTTTTCGCAGATTTACCACCAGTGACCTCATATGACCTCTTACCTCCACCAAAAACAATAGGGTTCTTCTTCTCAACATGACAAATCTATATACCAAATATGAGAAGTGTCCGTCATTTCTACCTTGAGATATCGTGTTTACAAGGTTTTTCGGTTTTGACCTCTGGTGACCTCAAATGAGCTCTGACCTCTACCAAAAACAATAGGGTTCTTCCTCTCAACATGACAAATCCATATACCAAATCTGTCATCTGTCAAAAGTGTTGGTCATTGCTATCTTGAGATATCGTGTTTACAAGCTAGGAGTCACATACACACACACACACGACATCACCGTCGCATAGATTCCTTGCCTGCCTTCGGCAAGGAATCAATAATATGGAGCTATATGTTATGCATTAGGTAACCATGCTGTACAGTACTTGTACGGGTCGTTTCGGCTTATTACCAGCTCGCCTCGATCTTTTCGCCCTACTACCAGTTCGCCCCAGGGACAAGTCGTTTCGCCCTGGTGCCTACAATTTCGACCCCTCGAATTTAATGGTTGATTTTACAAAAATTTTCAAATGCAGTCATGAATGTTCAGACTTGTATGATAAACTTGAATGGGAACTCCAAATAAAATAGTTGCTGGAACCAAAACAAAAAAGGTTGCAAATTTGAAAAAAAAATAAGGTCTATGTGGAAAATTTTTGCGAAGTGCGAAACACAATCTCGATATTGGAAATAAATGTCATTGTATGAAAACTTAAAAATGTTTTACCGACGGCTGAATAGTACAGTGGCCAAGTATATGGACAAATACAACAGGAATCAAAGGAGCCTTTGCAGCGGGCAGTATTAGTGCAAAGGACGAGGATGGGCTACCTCGACTGAAGTGTTAGCATAAAATGAAATTTTTCAACATTGACTCTCATCCGGAATCAATTTTAGCCTATAAAGCAAGATCTCTAATGCATTTTGCAAGTTGACATAATCAACAACTTAGTCCAGCCTGCTATTTTTCAGGGGGAGAACTGGTCCGCACTTGGGGCGAACTGGTATCGCTTTGGGGCTTAAAGATCGACACTTACGGGCGAACTAGCATGTTGGGGAGGCTGGTAGTTGGACGAAATGACCGTAACCCTCTTGAAATGATGACTTGCACCTGCAGGTCACTCCGTACTTCGATTTAACGGTCCCACTGCCAGTTCTCCTCCGACCAGTTCTTCCCCAACAAGCCAGTCCGCTCCCAAGTGTTCACCAGTTCGTCCCAGGTGTTGAGTAGCTCTTTCCCAGAGACCTACCTGTCTCCCCTAGCATGTTAGCAGAAGACCGTTTTAGAAGATCATATTGTTGACTATGTCAAATAGGCATTGAAGACTGATTTAGCGACCTAAATTGGCACTCTTCCCTCCTTCCAGGATATACAGCATTGGCTCAAAATCATGATTGCAGAAGACAGTAACGGAAAATTTAATGCTACTGCAATACAACTTCCAGCTGTCGAGGCTCCATTCTATCGTATTGTATTGAGAAAGATTTCCACAATAATATATACATACTTATGATACAATATTTACATAAACACTTTAATGTGGGGGAGGTCTGAAAAAAGCTTACAATCTTGTACAGGCAGCCCCCCCCCCCACATACCAAACAAGAAATGAGTTGGAAATTAGGATTACTTAAGAGGAAAGAAGAGAATAACAAGAAGAAAACCATCAAGTAATTCATACAACACTACTGAGCATATAATACCATCCTATCAGGTTAATCCTTGGCTGCGTTATGCAGATGATCCTTAAAGCATTTAAAAAATCTACTAGTTGATAAATAGACTTTTAATGTATTTGGGAGACCGTTCCAAAGAGTAGCACCAGTAAGTAGGATGGCCTTACAATAGCTTAAAGTGTTAGCTTTAGAAATGTGAATGGAAGCATTGCTTCTGGTGGGATAGGGATGGACATTATAGTTGAAAGAAAAGAAGGTACGAAAAATGTCTGTGAGCAACTAATTGGAGTACTTGTACATGAAGCTACCAAGCTGATACTTAAAAATATCATGGATTTTGAAAATCTGCAACTGAGAGAAAGGTGGTGAAGTATGAGCTAAGAAATTGGTGATATTGATAATGCGGACTGTTTTCTTTTGCATACCGTACAGCTTATTGATACAGTGAGAAGAGGCATTACCCCAAACAATGTTACAATATGACAGTTGGGAGAAAATCGGTGAATAATACAGAGTTATAAGGACTGACCTAGGAACAATATTTTTTATCTTGTATAGAACTCCAACAGCTTTACCTACCCTTCCGCAAATAACATTAACATGATCCTTCCAATTTAATTGGGAATCAAGATAGAGGCCTAAGAATTTTACAGATTGTTTCTGAACAATATTAACATTATCAATAATGATGTCAATTGTTTTGTTACAACGGTATTGGTAAGGATGAAAAAATATAAAATGGGTCTTACTGGTATTAAGAGATAATTTGTTTACATTACACCAATCACAAACAATTTTCATATCTTTGTTGATAATTTGTGCAGAACACGTCGGGTCTTCAGACTTAAACAAAATACTGGTATCATCAGCAAATAAGCAAAACTTTAGGTTTTTTGAACAGGCAGGAAGATCATTAACGTAAATTAAGAATAATAAAGGACCTAGGATAAAACCTTGTGGAACACCACATGTTACATCATTACAAGTAGAGGCGACGCCATTGACATGCACAAAGTGCTTACGGTTACTTTGGTAGCTACAAAACCAATCGTGAGCAATACCTCGAATACCATAATTTGAAAGTTTATGAAGAAGAATACTGTGATTGACCGCGTCAAAGGCCTTTGACAGATCTAAAAATAAACCTAGGGTGTACTTCTTAATGTTGAAACCTTTAATTATGTAATTAACTACATCAATAGCTGCCATAGAAGTAGTATAATTTTTGCGGAACCCAAATTGACTTGAAGAGATACAGTAACGTTATGTTTATCAATAAATACGACAAATCGGTTATACACAAGTTTTTCAAGACCTTTAGAGAAACACGGTAATATATAGAGATTGGTCTGTAGTTAGAAGGTAAGCTGTTATTTTCAGATTTGAATACAGGAATAATCCTAGCAACCTTAGTACCGTCAGGGACTACTCCATAAGACAAAGATAAGCTAAAAACGGGGGGCAAATCATGGAGGGCAAGGGTGGCGGTTGCCTCCCAAACCAAATGGTGGGGCGAATTGCAATTTTCGCCCCCCCCCCTCTCAAAAAAATTCATTGGAGCATTTGCGTCATTGATTGATCGATTCCTTTCGGAAAAATACTGGATGGCCGACAACTGATAGCGGTTGATTATCGAAAAGAGGAGAAAAACACCACGGTCCAGTTATTCAAAAATTTTGTTAAAAAATGTCGTTGATCGTTCACGTAAAAACTGAAAACAAGACACATTCACTTGTTGTGACAATCATGGAGCTAGTATATCAACTTCTCGGCCGTTTACGCCATTGGAAAAAGTGGTCACATTCCTTGCTATGACAACTCAAATTGTAGGCCTTTCACGCCACTAAAGAACTGGTCACACTACGACAACTTCCGACGTAACACAAAGTCCTGAAGTACTAGTAGACATTCCCCTCCCCGATATCGTGTCATTCATCCCCAGAAAAGTGACAAAAATGATAGGCATATGTTCAAGTTTACATCGCAATTCTCCTAGAGACTGGTTTCATTGGGGGTGTGGTGAGGTGTGTTATTCATTGTAGGCCCCATTCAATTTTATTGTCTCGTGTAGTATGGTCAGATTAACACAGGCGTTTTGACTTGATTTACTACAGGTTAGAAAGCCACTCAAGGTTTTATCTGGGACCGGAACCGTGGCTGTATGAACGTGGGTGGACATGGCAAATGTTCGCCTCTTTTCGACTAGTGACCAGATGATTACGGGTCAGGTATGTGCTATTTAGCATACCATCTCACCCTGGTTGGTGCTACCAACACTGACATTTAGATCCCTATTCCAGCGAGCTTGAGTAGGCTGTCCTATCTTTGAGCCACTTTCCCCAATGACCGGAGAGAACCAGAAAGTCATTTCGCGGGCAGCATTATCGTTGTTTGGGGTTGTGCTGTCACATGCCAGTTAGTAGGTAGGCCCCAAAAGGTGTGATACCTGTATGTATGGTGAATATGATACATAGTGCGTGTTCATTTTGTTATCCCAAGCTACACCCACATCAGCTGGTAGACCACATTACTATACGGCTATTCATTGGCGCGCATCATTGGATGCTTTGTGAGCTCTGTTTTTTCTTTTACTACTGATCGATACTAGTCGGTGTGGTCATCGGGAAGTCAGGAAAATGTTTTTCTGAGACAATATCTCTCACAATACTAACTTCCAGAACAAGAGATCACAGTATAGGCGTTGTTTTGAAGGACATCAAAGGACCCGGCAAGTCCGGTGATCTGGGGACCTTCAGGTACAAAAATTTTCTTGGTACCCTACGTGCCAATCCTGGTGGCGCTCCGTTAGATAGTAAATTCGCCCCCCCCCCAAACAAAAACAGATTTGCGCCCCTGGTTAAAAACATATGAAATGGGGTTACATAATACAATTGACACTTCCTTCAATACATACATGGGAATTCTTTATTCTTGTTGTGTTTATGCTGCCTCCATAATAGCGAGTTACGAATATCGGTATTTCTTGTGGACTCTACGACTTACATTTTCCACGTATAATGAAATTGTTGAAAATCTTTTTTTATTTTTTGTGGAAATTCCCACCAACTTTTAAAGAAATTTACCCCTATTTTGCCGTCTAAGTTCCTTCTTTGGAATGTCATTCAATTTTGTATTTGTTTGCAATCCCACTTATTACTTAATGTTTCAAATTGAAATCGAGACTTTTTCAAGCCTGCTCCAGCAAATTTTTTTTTGTTTTGAATCCCTATTCAAGTTCATAACAAGCATGGAAATTCGAAACTACCTCTGATGAAAATTTCCGTAAAATCGAGTGGGCAAACTGGCAGGCACTTGGTAGGGGTACGACTAACCCTTTGGGGCAAACTGGAAGTGGGGCGAAATGACCGAGGCAAACTGGTAATGGAGCGAAACGACCCGTAACTGTCTTGCAGGGGTTGACGGTCGTTCGCCCTCTTGCCAGTTCGCCCCTAAGCGATGACCAGTTCTCCCCCAGATGTATACCAGTTCGTACTTAAATTTTCGGCATTTTTGTGCCTTTTCATCCTTTATGTTGCGTCCTTCCAGCCTTGTAACTATATAGGCTAAGTTGCAAAGGGTCATATACATGTATTTGTTGTGTGGAAATCCCGATTTTATTTTCATTTTGCGTTCGCTTTATTTCTGTGCAGGAGCCTGGCATCAAGTCTTTTTCAGAGTCACATTTTCCCTTTTCTCTTATCGGTATCCTTCCTTTTTTGAAATACCATTTACTTTTCGTTTGCGTTCATATTTTCTTTACTTGATGTAAACAGCAGAGGTACCTGGTCGTTATGCCCCATTGCCAGTTCGCTCCAAAATGGGAGTAGTTTTGCCCCAACGTACTTATCATTTCGCCCCCTCGATTTACGAACACTAGTTGCTATAAAAACAATTTCTAATTGCAGTTAAGATTGTTTTCAATTTGTTGCATGAGAAAAACAATCGGTATTCCACAAAAAAATAAACAAAATGCATTACCTAAATACAAGAGGAAATGGAATAAATGACTCAAAAAAGGTTTACAACATCAAAGAATGAAACAGTTTCTAAAAACTATTGGGTCAGAGAGTGCCCGTGAAGTGCATCTAACCATTGGTAATATAATGATATTGTCAAAAAAGTGAAGTCACCAATTGTTACTGGAGAGAAAGGGATGTATCTAAATATGTTAAGCGTGATAAAACATCTATAAGAGGACCTTATTGGCGTTGATGTAGGAACTTGAAGGTTAACCCCCATCAAGAACATTGATAGGGTCGAGGCTTTTTTGCCAATTCTAGGTTAACGGGTTTACGGTTTGCGGTGGTTTTCCCCCTTGCCAGTTCTCCCCAACGAGTTCCCCCCCCCCCATTCTAAACAGTTCTCCCCAAGCGATGACCAGATCTCCCCCAAAGACCTACCAGTTCGCCCCCTAGTATAAACCAGTTCGCCCTCTAATTTATTGGCAACATACCTTTGCTATTTCCAGCATTTTTGTGCCTTTTCACCCTCTATGTTGTGTCCTTCGCACTATACTATCTGCAAAGGCTCGTACATATTTTTTCGTGTGTGGAAATACCGATTTCTTTTTCATTTTGTGTTCATATTTTCCTTGAAGAACTTTGGAGACCACATTTTCTCTTCTCTTGTGCTATCAGCTGCCCCTCCCTTTTTTACGTTTGCGTTCACATTTTCTTTAAAGAAGACTTTTTTTGGTTATACAACTCTCTTTTTTGGAGTCACATTTCCCCTCTTCTCTTTTATTATCTTTATGTTGCGTCTTTCAGTCATGAGTCCTTTCATTACTTTCGTTTCTACGTGAACTCATGCCATTTTGTTGCTGCTGTCGTAAAAAAATGTAATCGAAAAACAATATCAACTGTATTTAATTTTTTTACAACTAGTATTAGTAAACCGAGGGGGCGAACTGGTAGGTACTTTGGGGGCGAACCGACTTCCACTTTGGGGCAACTTGGCAAGGTGGCGAAACGAACGGGTACCGCTGGATCCTATGGTACTATTGGGAATACGTACTTTCCACTACCAGAAAACGGTTATCACGGGGGTTTCCCGCCAGACTGAAAGCGAATTATGGTCAGGGTTGGGACCACTGAACTTTGAGGACGTGAGTTTCTGGACCGTAGGGATACTTCTGAACTTTGAGGACGTCACTAGATCTGTGCTTTGGAAACTTTCGAAAATTGTAAATTTGGGGGGAACTTCGGTGATTTTCTCTTAACTTCGGGGACGCAAAAGTAAACTCAGTGGATGCGTGAAAAATAGACAGGCTAAGTTCAAACTCGAGGCTAAATCCGAATTTTTAATTTTCAATTTTATATTCCTAAAAAATACTTCTCAAGGTCTCAGGGTCTAAGGGATGCCTTCTCTGCATCTCAGCAAAACGTAAAGGCAACTCGTGACAAAGATTTTTAGTGTAGACATCTTATTAGACTTCTTATTGACATAATAGCTTACCATACAGAAAGTAACCTACCACATGATATGTGGGCCTATATATAAGAACTCTTCAGGACCGAACTAATGTGTTATTACCAGCCGGCTATTTCGGAAATAATTATATCATTCATGCAACAGAAAACAAAGAGCGTTGCGGGACACATACGTACCTGCCGGTAACAGGGTTAGAAGAAGCAGGCACTTAAGGTAATTTGATACAGGTAGTTCAGTAGTCAGCGGCCAGCCTCTCTTCTCCGGCGTATCCTTCACCATTCCAGCTTGTATCCATGCGAATGGTTCAGCCACCGCACGAGGTCTGGAAGCCGAAAAGGAAAGCATGAGTGTAATCACATATCTTTTCTAGCATTACTTGCACCATACTTTTGAAGGGACACAGCAGTGATAATATTCCCCGCTTTCGAAGCTAGTGCTGGAGGAAATGAGTAGATCCGGATGCACGTTATCCAGCCAGATTGTAGCATATATTATAAATAGTCACACAATTTTAAGTAGGGTGATCCTTAAAACCGCTTGCATGAAATTCTCGAAAATTTCCACATTTATTTGTAAGTTAAATATTTTCTCGGAGTATACTTAACACTCTGTTAAAATAAGAAAAGACAACTTCCGTTCTGTTAGTGCTGCAAACGCGTTTATCACATCGGTTTCTGAGCACCTATTTATTTCTGCATACTGTGGAGCTGGCGCGATGCAGTGTAGTACACACGGCTGTCAATCCCAATTGGAAATAAACACAGCAAAACGCTCTGTTCATTGGCGGAGCATACTGTTCGGGGTTGAGTCCACTTTTGTGATAGAAAGCTGTTCCTTCTGTTTATGAAAGAGGCTTAGTTAGTTCAATTTAGCGTGCTAGAAGTTCTTTTATTTTATTCTGATGCCTTACTCTATTCTCTTCGCACGAATAGCATTGAAAAGGAAATCAGTGATATTTGTCCGGCAAATTGTGAGCGTTTGCAAATGAATACCCCATTGAACGGCTGTCAATGGACACTTGTTAAACCCTCCTTTTCATTCTACCAAATGTATGCTGCGAGTCTGCAAGGAGGCTGGTAACCACAAAAGGAGAGCTTTAGTGGTGTATTGATCGCCGCAGAGGCTTATTACTTGATTTTCCTATAGAAAAGATTTCAAGAGTTTTCAAACTTAAAGAGCGTTGTCTATTGTGGGGAAAATTGCATTTGACAGGCGGTGTTTGTGAACAAGGTATTGAGCGCTCCCTGGAAAGAGGAGCTCCTTTCACGTCCTCTTGAGTCCTTGTACCCATATTTCTTCGAATGTTTTAGCAAAGCTTTAGGCCTATCATTTAAAGATGGTCTGAACTTAAGAAAGGCATAAGAAGTTGCTCTAAACTTACTTTAAAACAACAACTAAATCTCACAAATATTCTCATATTTCCCTTCAAGTATCTTTAATGAAATTTCAGAACATAAATTGCATATATTCAAGATAAACCAAGGAGCTTATCTGCGAGAATTCCACAGTTCAGTGGGAAAAATATTGTCACACGGTTCTCAAGAGCCCAGAGGTGGCGCCAGCTGAGAGGGGAGAGCGTATGGGCCACTCCCCACCCCTGTCGGGGAAGGCTGCCTCCGTCGTGGAAATTTTCAAAATTTTCGTACGATAAAATATGTTATCCCAGCGATCTTCAGTCACCTCGACGATCTGCCTGATTTTGCTTAGGAAGAGCAGAGTCTTTAATAACGACCCAAAATTTCCTAATTCTCCTTACAGAAGCCCCAGATTTTTCAACTTTTCTTCCCCCCCCCCAAAAAAAAAAAAATCAAACGTTTTCAAGTTTTATCCAATAAAACTCCAAAATTTTTCAAATTTTTGTAAAAAAAACCTGGAAATTTTCGGAGGGTAAAGCAAAAATTTTGCGTCCCACACCCTTTTGGCAACTTAATCTCTCTTTGTCAGGGCTTCGGGTTGCTTTCCTCCTCCCCGCTGGGAAGCTTGGTCCCCTGTGCGGCAAATCCTGGCGCCACCCCTGCGAGAGCCTTCCATGAAAATGGATACCTAGTACACTTATCCAGATTGGGGTGGCTGTATGTATTTGCTTTTCTTTTAAATTTACAGTGCTGTAGTCGAGTCCGGATGCTCCGAGTCACGAGTCCCTCAAATTTTGCTGATGATGGGACTCGAGTCCTGACTCGGACTCGGACTCGAGTCCCTGTAATAATCCAGTAGGGGGAATTTTTAAGTCGAGTCCTTCAAATTCTGTGAGCCGGGTCACGAGTCCGGACTGGACTACAGCACCGTTAATTTAGCCCAGCATAATAAAACAATAGTACAATAGTCGGGTAGATTTGTGACAAAATGTACCTCAACCCCCCCCCCCCAAAAAAAAAATCCAGCATGTAAGATTTCGTTGGTTTTTGGGGTAGATTTGGACGTGGGGGAAACTTACCGAAGAATGTACCAAATCGTTTCTTGAGGTACCGGTATTGATTTAAATGAGTCATTTCCAAAAGTGGCGGCGGTTTTGATGTCATTTTAATGTAAAGGTAAACGTATTTAAAATAAAACTTTTGTTGTTTGCAGGAATATTCAAATTCTGTGTGGCTTGATGGTATTATGTTTAAATTGACCAATAGTACTGTATACCGCAGACGTAGCTTTACTAATTCACCTACACTCGTCACAAAACCACCCAACTACTGCTCTTTGCCTATACGATAGCTTACATGCAATGTAAATAAGTTTTGGTTACTTGCATTTAGTTTTTCAGGGTTATAGTAAACATTTTTAACTTCATAACATCACTATTTACAGTGTGTTTAAGTTATGATTGTTTGTTTGTTTGTTTTTTTTTTTTTAATTTCTCTACTCTTTGTATTTACATGTCGGTATAGAAATCAACTGAACAAACAAACATTTGACCTGTGGCTGTCCAAAATCAGTAATGACTGTACAAAACTACGATAATTAGGATCAGATCTCCATTGCCTTCCCCATAGAAAACGTGTGAAACAAACTTGGTCATCTTATGTTTTGGCATTTAGGTGGCAAGGTTATTAGGAATAATAGGAACTGTTAGCGGGTAATGCATGATGAGAATTGGTATTGGTAACTGGACCTAAAAGTACTGGGTTTGGTCTGGATTATGACGTTTTGGTCATTTCCATTTCTAAACACAAGAAAACTGAGCAGCATTAGAGGACAAACTTAGTACAATATATTTACATGGTATTCCACAAGCTGACAAGCTAACAGCGGAGCCGCCAGGATTTAAAGTGGTGGAAGGGGATAGGACACATTTTATGTACGTCCCAGTCACAGCTTATTGTAGATAGACACCTATGGTGACTAGGTCACGTAGCATCCAAGTAAAGCTGCTTTTAGTCGGGATCATCATTTATCAACACATCAGGGGTTGAACACCTAATGCATTTGGTCACCCAGCTGAAATGGGGGAAGTATGTCAGTATGTTCCCGTAAACTGTATACCTTTGTGCAGGAGCGGATGGGGGACCATAGAGGGTCATATCGGCCCCTTCATATCCTTGGTGGGTCACTGCAAGCAAGTGAACGTGTCTCATTGAGTAGAGTTAAACTTGCGGAGGTTAAATCATCAACGTAAAGCTATGACCCATACGAATGTCTACTTTCGGAATTTGATGAATGCTCAATACTTTGGCACTTTTGGATTATTTTACCACGGAATAACTGACAAATAAGATTTTAAGTATAAACTATAGTGTTTGGTATCAAACGTAAGCTATTATTATGTAGAATCGAATTGCAAAATATGATTTTAAGGCCATTTAAAGTCAAATTAGGTCCAAATTTCATGACACGCCCCTTACGCACAAGGTCCACATAACACATATACACTACAGCTGCAGTACGTGATATAAAAATAGGTTCACAATCTGTGGACGATAGTAGTGGCCATACTGTCAGTGACATACTGTTAAAGCTCAATTAGTTCAGGAAGTATAGTCCTCTGGAAAGTATGGCGCATTAATTCACTTTCATTGTGAGAAGTTTGTGCGGTATTTAGAAAATTTGCAGTGTGATAACTCTTTACGGGAATAAGATACGTAGTCGAAAAGTCAAATGTGGAGTGATTTTCTACGACATTAACACAATTTTGTGTCAAACCTGCAATAATTAACTCTGGTGTAACTATATACTGGTCTTTGAAATTAAAAATTTTTCACTTCTGAAAAAAAAACTTCCTTAAATTTTCATCCACGAATATGGCCCTAAACCAAATGTCAGAAGGCCTTCATTATATATAACAGCCTATTGTTAGCTTAGTATAGGTCTGTACGTAAGGGGAAGATAATGCACCTTACGACGTTTTACTTGATTAAGTAGCTGGAGTTTAGCACTGCTTCCACTAGGAATGGTGAAAACAGTGCCTTAGATGGGTCTTTACGTTAGCATAGGAAGAAAAAATATTAGTTTTAGTCAAGTATTGCTTAAAAATCATTTTTAACTTCTAATATCATAACTTTGCATATAAAGTTCACAATTTTGACGTTCAGCCTCAATATCTTGACAGTTAATCTTACAATTTTTACTTTTAACTCCAACTTGTAACCCTGATTGTCATTATTTTATCTAAAATCTAATACAGTTGACTATGAATTTTACACTTTTACCTTTGGAGTGCAGAATGGAACCTAAAATCTCAACCTTAATGTTATGAATTTGACTTGAAAAGTCAATTTTTTGACTTAAATCCTATTGTTTTGACCTAAATCCTAATGTTTTGACCTAAATCCTATTTTTTTACCTTTAATTTTATTATTTTGACTATTAAGGTCACATGTATTTGTCTCTTTATTCCATTAAAATGACTTTCTGACCTCCTTATGAAATGAAATATTAAGTTTCGGTCATATAATTTTTACTTTGTAATTGTCATTTTATTTCATTACTTTGACTCTCACATTATTGTTTGGAAATCAAGAGCCAAATTTTTTACTTCAACTGTTAGAAAACAGGAGCGTATCCAAGATTTTTAAGAGGGGGGCAAGGTTTGATTGATGGCTATCCTGGGGGACGGTTCTAAGGGGAGGGCCTTCCCCCTTTGGAAAATTTTTGCTTCTGGAAGAGAGCTGAGATGTAAAATGGTGCTGTATTTGACACATTTTGAAGCATTTTCTTTTTTTGCCTCATTTTTTTTACGCATGACGGCCAATAGAGGGCGCCTGTTGGCCCCCTTGAATCTACCACTGTAGAAAAGGCCATGAGAAATCAAAATGAGGATTTTGAAAACACTTGCTGATAAAAATATCACTTTAATGGAACGAAAAGGTCGAATAATGACTCTGAATATATAGATTATCAGTCAAATAGTCATGATAATGAGATTTGAATAACAATTATGGTATTAAAAAAGTGGACTTTAAGAGATTAAAAGTGATCATCTAGACTAAAACAGTCAAAAATATGAAATTAACAATCAGTTATATCTCAAATTTCTAGTTGAGATACCAAGATCTAAATATCGCTGTTCTTATCGTTAAACCGTGGAACTTAGGCTTTAAAATTGTCGGACCATCTAAGCGACGGGTTGTAAGCTGTTTCAAATAAAGTGTGCAATTAGCTGTGAAGAACAACCTCACTTTCGCCATGCAGTTCTAAATCACACAGGCCATGCACAATTGTGTGGTAGCCAATCGATAAACGCCCCAGACTATGATGAACCATAGGCACAGAATGGTGTTCTCAGTTGAGGGTAGGTGTGGAAGGGGAAGAACGTTGTTTCGGAGTGCCGTTCCGGGGGAGGGGTCTAGGGGGAGGGGTTGAGTATTAAGGGTCCTTAGACGCGATTGATGCGATGTATTGTGACAATTTCAAGGAAAATTACTGCCAATTTTTGACACTTTTAACAGATGAAACAAATGAAGGGTTTTCGCCTTGAATTGTAACGGGAGTACATTATCACATAATGTCACATAATGTCACAGTATTTTAATCAACCAGCCCCTCCTGTTTTTTATGCCTATGTCAATTAACTATGGGCCACTGAAAGGTGTGAGTGATGCAAAGGAGCCCGTTTTAAAAATGTTGTCGACCCCTCTAATTTTAACTCTTAAACTTATCAAGATGGCACAGGTTTCATGAGAACATAAGATTTGGTAAGACCAGACCAGGGAGTTGGCCAGTGGCAACATCTTGATCAGACTAACATCTGGAACTTTGTGTAGATAACTTTGTTGAATGAAAAGCTCGAATAAACGGTGCTCTCAGAGCAGTATTTCTATACGATTACAAAGTACCGCTGTTAAGAACGAGCATGGGCGGCGATCCGTTTTTGAAAAAGGGGGGGTATGGAACGCGAATTACGCAAAGTTCGTCAATAACGGCGTCATCGTTAGTAACAGCGATGTACATTGAGGTAATAA
>WURT03059237.1:0-13916 GCA_009936505.3 Holothuria glaberrima | reverse complement strand
GGCGTAAGAGGGGGCCATTTTTGTACCCATCGCTGTCCCGCTTAGTTGAATATAATGTTGTTCATTGAAGGTAAAATAGTTGTGTTGGAGAACGAATTACTGAGTCGAGTCAAGTAAATTTAATAGAGTCAAATCGAGTCAAGCGTCCAGAAAAAGAAGACATTTCTCATATTGCAGGAAATAGCACTTCCAGGGCTCGCAAGTTGCATCTAAACAGTGTTGATTTTGCTACCCCATATTCTAGAAAGCGTACGCTTGCACAAAAATGAACGCATTGTATTATTGAAGTTGACGACGATCACTCTGTGATAGACCGATCTGGGTCCGATTAAAGAAGTCGGCATGACGTTATACAGTCAAGAGTTGATAGCAATGTACGACGAGTGCTAATGGAATGGTGTGGTAGGGGATACATAGGCCAACGAAATAAAAATTGAGATATAGCATGCGAAGTGCGCGAAAACTCCACATTTCTTGTGACCACAAATCTCATTTGGGGTGCCAAGTGGTGGGGCAAGGTATCTTACTTTGTGGCTGCTGCAGGTACAGCCATCCTTGCAGATTGCCGAGTTTACGATTTTTTTGTGAATTGATGCAGTTGCAACGCGTACCGTACCTACGCTGCATGGATGGGATCGACATGTGAAGTTTAAAGCTTTCACTAAGGATGACTTTCAGTGAAAGTAAACTGGAATTTCCGGACAAGACCATTACGCCCTCAAACCCCAACAACTATGTGCTGATTTCACAGTATTTTGAAAAGAATTATATCCACAAACAGCATCGATAACATTTTTAAAGAGGATGCGATTATTCCAATTGTGGTAAGTTCATTGTAAATTGGATAAAAGGTGGAAACATTATTTTCAAGCATATTGGTGTTGTTAAATTTTCTACCAAAAACTCAAAATGTCAGGATACGACAGTGACTGATATATACACATTTACTCACGGGAAGGGACATTCGTTTATTCTGGATGGAAATCCAGCCACGCACAACCATACTCCTTCGAATACTTTTAAATTGTAATACCATCACGGTGTACCATGCAATGGATGCCTAATTCAGGCTTAATAGATATTAAGGACTGTCTGAAGCATATCATCCGTGGACTACTGAAATGACTAGTTGGACACAGTTCCTGCATGACACCGATTCAGAACAGCGCAGAAGCATACTGATATCGTGTATCGTTTCTCAACATTGTCGATTCAGTTCGGAACGTACTAGTTCCCGTGAAGTTTTGTGCATGTTTAATGGCCCCTTCCCAAATTCATAATTTTTGCTAGGGTGGAGCTACGGTAGAGCACGAATTTTTTTAATTCTTCACAATCATAGTCGCGTCGTCAACATAATCGTTGTCAATCGTGCTCCACCGTTGCGCCATCGTGCTTCACCGTAGCTCACCGCTGGGGATAGTAGCACCAACGTGGAGAAGCACGATTTTTTAGAATGTTAAAAAATGTCGCTCAAGCGTAGCCTTACCGTAGTGGTGAAAAAATCGTGGTTCAAGAAGCAGAATTGTATGACAGTCGTAACGTTGTCGTGACGTTGCCGCGATGTAGCACGATGTTGTCAAGTAATCTAGTACGTGGAGCGGAGGTTCAACAGAAAGGTCCGCTATATATTATTCTTTCACAAATAGTCATGCCGAGAAAGAAACGCAAAAGGATGACCCAATTCCTGGTCTGAAAAAAAATACCTTTTTTCTTCCAGAGCAGCAGCTCTCATGTACTCCATGTTTGATGTAATTGATGTTATCGAACATGGTAAACATGCAATAATGACAAAAAACAACTACATTTTGAATATTCATCCTTTCCGCTTTTTGTCATGCGATCAATTAAACCGTACCGGGGCCTTATTAAACCGTACCAATGTCGTACTGACCTTTTGTAAGTTCGTACTGACGCCGCAGCAACGTCGTAGTACAATCGTGGTATTTATGCCGTGACAAATCTTGACAGTACCGTTACCGTAGCTATACCGTTTTAGAGATGTAGGGTATAATATTCTCACCTCTAATTGCGTGTTCTCTCCTGCTGTACCTGCCGCTGACAAGCTGGCGTCACTGGCAGAACCTCGTGGTCTTGGCTCGTGGTGAAGCTACTACTACTGCTCCACGCAACACCGCAATCTCGTCGTGTAAATGTAGTCGAGCGGCTAGCCGCTGCCAGACTTTACGAGATAGTCAGCATTGGTGAAACAAATGGAGTGCTTTTTACGTGCTTAGTAACTGACGCGAGCTGGAACACAAAAGTATAGGTAGTCGTAAATTCCTTGGAGTTGTGGCAGTATAATTGCAGTCAAATAATCCCCACTGAATGGTAGCTGCTGAGTGATGGCTAGGCATCCAACGTCCTTTGGTTGTGGTCGACTGATACTAAGTGGGACTCCTCTGATTGCTGAGGTCCAAGCTTGTACATATAACACCTGGCTAAAGCTGCATTCCACTGGACTGCTGTACTGACGTCACAATGCCGTCTGTAAGGTTACTTTTGTAGCCAGTGAATAAGCATGCGTGTGTGTTCATGTATGTATTGTGGAATACTGTACTTCGGAATGTAATAAAAAACGAAACGCTACACCGTCATACTTCGTAACTTCGTAACACTGTCGTGGCATTGTCGAACTACTACCGTAATGCATCTTGACGGCGTCTTGATGTCGTCTTGACGAGATGTATTTCTGGATTGACCTTGAACGTTTGAGTACGAATAGTTACGGTAGTGCCCAATTTTGATACGGTACATCACGATTTTTCGAGTTTACAAAATCGTACGCTACCGTAGCTCCGCCATAGCAAAAATCGTGAATGTGGGAAGGGGGCATTAGTTGCAATGTACCGATCTGCAATGTACATTTACGTGAAAACAAAGCTGTAATACTGTACTGATGAGCTGAGATGGATGTTATGCGCGAATGCTATCGAACGAGTGTGTGTGTGTGTGTAAGGCGGGCCGGGCTTATGGAACTAGAGGAAAAAATGAAATTATTTCGCCACAACTTTTTTTTTTTAATTGCAAGCTAAAAATGTGACTCGAGTCAAACGCTAGAAATTCGAGTCAAGTCGAGTCCAGGTGCGTAGCCATGAATTTCCCAAGGAGGAGGCGATGCATTTAAGCAAACTAACTACATGTAGCGCTACCATGATAAGCCCGACGCAAACAAGAAAATTTTGGCATAAAATAGCTCCCAGATCGCTGGAAATGGCACTACCCAGGCCTTGTAAGTTGCAACTTAATACGGGATTTACTAGCGATATCATAATAAAATACCAAAAATATGCTCAAGGGGGTGGTCGCCCCTATCACTACGTGCCTAGTCGAGTCAATCTGGATCTGACTCGAGTGCAAGTCGAATCATCAGTGTTAGTGACTCGAGTCCAAGTCGAGTCAGTTGGGTCAGTGGCTCGAGTCGAGTCCGAGTGATCGAAAAAGGCGACTCGAGTTGACTCGAGTCCGAGTCAATGATTCGAGTCGTTACATCTCTGGATGGCGTAGTATTAACTTCAGTTTTACCTGCCCACGAACGTCACTACACACTTTTTACTACTTGCCCTTTTCAAATGTGCGAACGTTTGGCGACTATCTAGACACATTTTAAACCCTCAATTTTCTGTAAGAGGATTACCTTTTTCCAAAAATGACGTTGCTCAGGGTCAACCAATTGTGGCGCTCCGTTAGATGGTGCAGTTTAAACTTCACTTTTACATCACGACAAGCTCCCCACTACCCGTCCTCCTCAAATTTACAAATGGTAGGCATTTTTTTGTAAAAAAAATAACCGGCCTTTTAAATTGAACGGGCTTTTGAATCTTAGATTCTTTTCAACCAGTTTTAAATTCGGCAACAGACCGAAAGCCTAGCGAAATACCTTGCGGTATATGCTTAAAATTATTACGGCATTATCAGAGCGCCATCATTAACTGGTGCAGATCATAGTTGTTTGCGAGAAAATAGCTCTAAACAGAGAAAATGGCAGCATTAGGATCTGGAATTAGCACAATCGGTTAGCGCAGAGAATAAAATTGTAGAACAGTTAGAAAAAATGTATCTAGATTTATGAGGCACTGGTTAGAATATATTAGAATATATATAAACTCCATTTCAAAAGGCTGGAAATATTGACCGTGCCAACCTTTTACGTAAACCTACCAGGACTAAAGATTCCCCTCGTAAATCTCCTCTTATTGTCGATTTCAATCCATCTCTGGGCAGTATAGGCTTAACCCATGAAAGAATTTTGTCCAGAAGGGCACATTTTTCCAGCCTTTCGCAAATGTGAGTCTTTAAAAAATATCTTAAGTTTCCAAAACGTTTGAATAAGGACGAGGTTCCCAGTGTTAATAAAGATTGCCACAAATGTAGAAGGACTTGATGTAACCTTTGTTTTAACTTTCATGATGACAGTAAAAATTTTACAAGCATGAGCCCGGGTAGAAGATACCAAATCGTTGATTACCTTGTACGACTCACAATGTTATTTATTTAGCTCCTTGTTTAAAATGTAAAATGCAGTACGTGTGGTCTAATGCTACTCAATTTAAAGTTATGTTTCGCAACCATAGGACTGATCTTATCAATAACAAAGGAAGATGTTAATTAGCCGTGCGTTTTAAATCTGTTCCACATGTCCTCAACAATATTCGCTACATTGTTATGGAACAAATTCATAGCACCAATGATGGTGACGTTATGTTATCAAACGGGAAGCTTAATGGATGGCTCAGCTGTGTACTTTCGGTCTTAATAAAGGAAAGGAATTATATTCTTACAAGAGGGTCAATTACTTAAACTAATCCCTTGCCCACCCTCTCTTTTCAGCCCAACTTTTAATCCTTTTATACTCGTTTTTAGTTTGTCTTGCGTCTTTTATCTCCCACCGTCGGCTTTTACTACCTTTGTATTTTAAGTGTCCTATTGTTTTCATTTATTTTAAGCTCCTTGGGAAGAAGCCAACCTTTTTTTCCCTTCCAGATTTGAATCTTTTATAGTCGTAACGATTAGGAATTTCGAACCTTTTATACTTGCTCAAGTTGTAAATTTGTCTCTTATAACAGTTTGTGTGCTTGCTTTTTATCAGTTTGGCTGACGAAGGTTGATTAAAAACCGAAAGCTCCCAAGCCTGGTGCTGTTCTTCCATCTTTTTAGCTTGCAGTTGACTCCCACCATTTTCTTTATTCTCACTATATTCATTGTTTGGTGATGTCTGTGAATACCTTTTGGATCCTAATTGCTAACGTGGGAAAAATTGTTGGTATACAGCTTTTTAACTCCACTTATATTATAGATAGATAGATAGACAGACAGACAGACAGACAGACAGAAAACAGACAGGCAGACAGACATACAGACAAATAAATGATGTATGTATGGATGGATGTATGTATGTATGGATGGATGGATGGATGGATGGATGGATGGATGGATGGATGGATGGATGAATGGATGGATGGATGGATGGATGGATGGATGGATGGATGGATGGATGGATGGATGGATGGATGGATGGATGGATGGATAGAAGAAAAGCCTAAGCCTAAATCTTCATTCAACCCGTGTATATGTGAGCCCGCCGTTATGATTAGTTGCGTTTCAGTTCGGTCTCTTTTGTTGTGCTTCGTCACGTTGCCACGGATGATTGCGAACTGAAGGCAGTTTAGATTGTGGTCAGGGAGATCAAAATGTTCGGCTGCTGGAAAACCAGCTTTATTGAGCCGTACACTGCTTTTGGTGTTATTGAGCCGTGTGCGAAACGAGTTGGAAGATTGACCTATGTACTGTGTATCGGGACAAACAGTACACACGATTAGGTAAATAACAAGGGAGGTGTCGCAGTTGAAGGGAACTGACCTAAGGATATAACCAGAGGGGGTTAGGGGAATGGTGGAATCTGTAATCATATGATCACAGACCCTGCACCGTGTCTTACCACATTTTATTTTACCCTGGGGATGGAGGGTGTTGGTTTTCAGTTTGCTCCTGACAAGGAGTTGGTGTAGAGTAGGGGGTTGTCTCCTAGCAATAACGGGAGTATCGGCAAAAATTTCTTCGATATCATTATCTAAACTCAAAATAGGTCATTCCTTCTTAACTCGTTTTAATAATGGGGCTGAGCGTTATGAGTAACTAGAAAAGGAATACGTTCTGAAGTTTTGGTGGCATTGTATGTAAATAGAGGATCCCTAGGGATGGAAGAAACATTTTCAAATATATTCTTTATATATATATATACGGGTAATTAAACAAAGTGACTGCCTGGTCTTGGAAGTATTGTGGGTCATAACAGATATGTTTGTAGCGCAGGAACTGACTGAAAACAATGGACTTTTTTATATGAATGAGAAGGTAACTGTTGAAATGTAGGTAGGTGCGGCAGTCGGTGGGTTTGAATGGACCGAGGTTTGGGTTAGATGAACGGACATATCGATATAAGCGATCTTTGAGGTGGATCTCTCGACCGTGAATTTAATGGACGAGTAAATTCCGTTATGGTACTGAACGGAAGTATCCAATGCCTGTAGTCCATGTTCCCAAATCATAAACATGTCGACGTCGACCAAACGTAAATAAAGGCCATGTTTCACGGAAGCCTCAGCTAGAAACCTCTCTTCTAGGTCAGCCATGAAAAGATTGGCATAGGAGGGGGCCATTTTAGTTCCCATAGTAGTGCCTTACTTTTGAATATACAGTTTGTCATTAAATTCGAAAACGTTATGTCTCAAAACAAAATCCATAAGAGAGGAGATGAAGTCGGTAAAACTATCATTGTGGCTACTAGAAAGGAATTTCCAACATGCTAGAACGCCTTCCTCATGAGGGATGTTGGTATAAAGGGCAGTAACGTTCAAGGTAACAAGGAGGGTCTGTGGTGGAAGGAGAGAATGCAGAGCCGCTAATTTGTTAATAAAGTCTGTGGTATCCTGAACGAAGCTGGTAGTTTGCTTCACGAGAGGTTTGAAGTAATCGACAATCAATGCGGATATCTCTTTTGTTAGGGTTCCGTTACCAGAGATTACTGGGTGCCCTGGGGGATCTCCTTGGGTACAGAACTGTAAGTTGGAGGGATAGTAAATGATTTATGTTAAGTATTTTCGGAAGTGTGTAGAGACGCCCTTGTCTTGGATCTTCCGGTATATGAATTTCAACTTGTTGTCGCAGCTGAGTGGGAAAAGAGGGTGTCCTGTAACTGGCGGTCCGATACACAGTACATACAGTAGGTCAATCTTCCAGCTCGTGTCACACACGGTTCAGGAACCACAAAAGCAGTGTACGGCTCAATAAAGCTGGTTTTCCAGTAGCCGAAAAATTTCAATCTCCCTGACCACATATATATATATATTCTTAAAACCAAAAAGGTTGAACAACCTGTAGCTTACCATTTTAATTTACCGTATCATTCGATCAGTAGACAATTTACGAGTCACTACCGTTGAACAAACTAATTCATGGGATAATAGAAGCGGTAAACTAAAGAAAATTTTTCGGAAGGTCTGTTTCAGACATTGATGTCTTCTGGTCTGAATATCCGAAACGACCTACGAGAAATATGAAGGAATTACACACTCCAGGCTTTGATAATCCGCTTTGACCCACGGCTATTTCAATAGGCGTATACAAATGGCTTCTCTAAATGCTCTCATAAATGATACTCATAATTGACTTATCAGAGGGGCTTATTGTCCTCACAATTTTAAAGCTGTAAGTTTCGAACACTCCTTGTCACTCTTGTGATCAAGCACTGAAGAAGAGCTAGTAGCTATTTACCAAATTCCGAGCCTACTGCTGTCACGTATCTCTTTCGAGATCCAGTCATTCATTTCTGCAGCACTGTTTCATACAGTATTTACGTGCATATATATATATATATATTTATATATATATACATATTTATACATATTTATATATATTTATATATATTTATATATATTTATATATATATATATCCTGATTACGCGCTTGTCGTGATATCACTAAACATCTCCAATGAGCAGCAGTGCACTGAGCCTTATTACAGTCGAAGCAAATATATACTCACACCCAAGGCCACTCGTGATGCCATAGCCCCAGCTCTCACTGCAGTGTTTCCTCCTGCCTTTATTCCCTCCATAGCGGCCTTAGAGATCTCCAAAGTAGGGTTTTCTTCCAACTGAAGGTAAGCCCTCGCAAATCCTCCAAACTCTCTTCCCACATTCTTTTTTAGTCTAAGAGTAATGCCATCTTTGTGTTCAACAATGTATTTCAGAGGATCTTCTGCCCTCTTCAGTAAATCCATTTTATTAATTATGTGGATTTTTTGTAAGCATTTAATGAGCTCTTCACTCTGTTTCTTAATTTTTTTGAGAACGTCTATGAAATTCATCGTGTCGACAGTATGTTCCGCATCATTGTCAGCAACATTTTTTTTGACAATATCACACACGTCACCTATTTTCATGCGCCTATCTGTATTGGATCTCAACCTGCCGATTTCAGCTCTTGCCGTAAAAATATTGGCCAATGACGTAAACACGATTGTGTGAAAATCAATGAAGTGGTTAAGGCATTCCTTACTTTTTTTCTTTCTCATGCTGTCTCTTACGATTTTATCAACTGAAAAGCCTACATTGATTCCTGTTCCAGCCATGCTGATGGCGATCCCTGAAGCAAGAAGTCCCACACTGGCTATAAACGTTACAGGAAGAAGAGCACCTCCAACGATAGACATGACGCCACCTGCAATACTTACTGCAGACCCCCCTATCACTCCCAAATTTTTTTTACGCCTGTTGGCTTCAATCTCCGAGGAAACTTTTTCCAGTAACTGTATGGTATCTTTATCGAATGTCTCTTGTTTTGATACATTATCAAGCCGCCAGTTCTAAAAGAGATAAAAAAATCAGGGCGCCACAAAAGTAATGAAACAAAATTATAGTTGTATCTCACCCACACAATATCTGCTGAACTTTACTAACTATTCTTGGTCGTTTTTTCTCTCAGTGAGGCTGGATTCAAACATAGACCTTCCAGAAACTAATTATTTCTATAATATGTGATATCAGAGAATGGAGAGTCGTATTGGTTACATTTTGGCATGGGTGGCGGCAGGATTAGCCTGACGGGTAACAAAGCTCTAAGTCAGTTAGGAAGTGGAAAAAATCGAAACATAAATTTCCCTGAGGGAAAGGGGAAGTCTCCCCCTCTGTGGGCCATGAACACAGTCCCATTTTGCTCTACCCCTGCATATTGGGCAGGTTTAATGAACTATTGTTCGTACTCTACAAAGTACTTGGTCAAAACAAAACCAGGAGGACACGTTCATGAATTCTTGCTTAAACAAGGTGACTACTGAATGGGCATGTAGCTGCCTACTAAGCCCAATGTGCACAAAATGGTTATCATGAAACATTGCAGGTGCTATTTTCTCTAACCTACTAGTGGCAAACTAAACCATTGTTTCTCTGACTGCTGACATGATTAACTATCTTGGAATTCGTCGTACTAGGTGGGTAGTTAAGTTAATATTTCAGTTGGCAACTACTAAGTAAGGTTTTTATAAAAAAAAATCAAGAAGTCCAATTTAGTGTTCAACTCAACCAGGGGCAATCTTATGGAATCAGTTGCAATACTGATTCAGGAAATATTCATGTCACCTTGGTAACTAGGCAGCCAGCCATTCAGGATACTAAAATGGTGTTCGTTCGCCACCAGCCATGAGAACTATGTTGTTTTGATTTTGGTGCTCAATTTTTAAACTTCATTTATTTAACCATATGTGATGAAAATAAATACAATTGTGGGAAATATGCAGTAGTTCTATTATGCTCATCTTTAGTTTACAGCTCAAAACTCTCCAAGCGGCTTGACGAGTTTTTTGGATCATCTTAATATGTTATCATGTCAAGAGTGAATGAAACAACGGATTGGATTCCAAATAGTGATTAAAAATATCTTTGCAATTTTGCATGCAACTTACACTAGTCATGTTGCATGAATATAACTAGTTACGAAGTAGACTTTCCAAGCAATTGCAGGCTATTTATTACTCAGCTAGGCTAGCCAAAGCTTCATGAATATGCCCAAGATTCTTGCAATGCACTAGATATTAAACCTGAAGGTTATTTAAGGTTATTTTTTTAATTTCACTGTCGCTCTAGCAGCTGATGAAAAACCGGGGGTTTCGAAAATTTCTGTACTTCAGTGCATATATACATTATCTCATTGAGAATAAAAGCATCAAGCATCGCATCATGCCATTATGGCTTTTGTTATTAACATTTATATATATATATATATATAAATATATATATATATATATAACGCTGGATCCCACCTGAGGTCGACACCGACTAAAATGCTACCTTGGTTCGACAAACACATATTTAAATATATCTGCACATAAAGACAATTGAAAATTAAAATAAAAATATCACCATAAACTTTAAGAGCGCCAGCAAGAATATATACGGTACCTTTAACATATATGGCGTTCACACAAGTTATAGTAAAATAAACAAAACTATAAAAGGTATTGCGCAACAGTATTGTGTTGACTTAAGCTATCCTTTTGAAGCACGCAAGATATAACACCTCTTTTTTCGCTTTCAAATATCTATACCATACGTTGTGTATACGACGCACATATAGAGACGCAATAAAGAGGGTGTCATGAAGTTATACTATATGTCTTTATGTAGTTAGAGTATGTACTGAGGGGGTTCAAATAATGGCTCAAACATTAAGTCGACGCGAATATGTCGACCTAATGTACATTTTTAAATCAAGGAATGTCGACCAAAGGTAGGATCCAGGTATATATATATATACATATATATATATATATATATATCGCCAGAAGGTCATGTCGCGATATGCGATATGTAATACTCCTTACCACTATATAACGATATTCGAAATAAAACATGTGTCTCTGTGTCTTTTATTACTACTTTCTTTTCACTACATATTCCACAATCTTATCATGCAAAGTTTTGCCTTTCTTGTACACTGGACATTTATCCTTGTCTACAACAGGTTAATCCGTTTTGGCGATATCGATATATCGCAAAAACGTTTTTTCCATATCGCCCAACCCTATTACAGTACCATTTAAAGTCATATGTAATAAAATCTTCAAGGAATATTGAAGATTTTTATCTGTGGAAGAGCGTTCGCTTAAGGTAAAACGTCACATATTTGTATTGGCGCACATTGCTAACGCTCGTAAATGTTAAATCAAAGTATAAATAGAACAAAAAAAATCAACCAAACAAGCATGGATGGAATTTTTAACTCATAGCTCCGCACTTTTGTCTGTAACGTAACAAAAGTATTGGAGTTGAAAAGGAATATTTTATTGCCAAATGTGTGATCAAAAGTTGTGAAATACACACCAACAGTTGTTCCGATAGCTCTTCACAATAGCTTAAAACATCGTTAATGGTTAAAGGAGTGCCGAAATTGCCCTGGAGATATAAGAAAATATTACAATAGCATAGTTACTGACCCAACTTACAATTCGTATATTGGTTGATAAGATTTCATGAACTATTGTTACGCAATTGCTTTCCTCACAAATATAATTGAAAAAAAAATTAATTGATTTGTTTTTAAGAACGGGTGAAGGTATGCAAACTGCCCCAACAATAAGAGTTACAATGATTGTTAGGTCATCGGGCAACAAAATGACAAATATCTTAGCTTTTGAGTCCATCAGCATGTTGTTGAGTCTGCAATTATGGATATGCATTTAACGTAAAAATGACAGGGCATTTAGAATCACAAAAAATTTCGAAACCAAATAATATTTGATATTAGGGTTTTTTTTATCAAATACACTGTTGCTATGTTTTATATAAGTTTGAAATCGAATGTGGTCCCTCAGTATAGTCTCCTGTATGAATTCATTTCCTTTATCCCACGAAAAAAAATTAGGTACCACGACTACAAATCTGAAGAAAACATAGATTTTTAAAGATAATTTTGTTTGGCTGTACGGCTAATCTCATCGGTCCTCTAACATTAATAAGAGAGAATAAGAGAATAAAAAGATCACAAGAATGCAACGTTCTAAAAAATAAACCTATATAAATGAAACATTTGTTGTAAACACTCTTCGGAAGCACTTCTAAATTTTTTAAGGACCTACTCTCAGCAAGTAGCAGATCTTTGCTACACTGATGATCTGCTGTAATATAAACGTAATGGAAGACTTCAAAAATGTCCATTGTCAGAGCGTCTTGTGAGCACTATAACTAGGCCTTGGTTTCCCTGCAGTATATAGCTTGTTGAAGAAAATGTTGATCTAGATCTACAACGTTAGATGAACTGGTCACTTAAAACCTACGCATGGTTTCAAAATCTCAAAACTTAAGTATCTATAATATAGATTACCTTAAAAAAACATAATCGTCGTTAAACCCAGTCGCAGTTAAGTATGGATTCAGTTACATGATATACACTGAGGGAAGCGTTGTGAAGTCATGTAACCTTTTGAATAAGAATGACTCTGCAGTGACTGCAAATGTGTATACATATGTGTTTAGTCTTCGGGGATCTGAATGAATTCGAAAGTGTAGTTTTTATTTTTTTTCTCTCTTTGGATACTGTGTTTTTAATGTCTTGTCTTAATTGGTTCATTTTACGTTGGATCAAGTTGAGATTAATATAAGGGCGGAACACTATGTTGCAAAGGAAAAAAAACCTTTCATAATTCACAATTTCAAGGTGGATAATATGGATACATTCTTTGAAATGATGTTAGTTGGTATCTGCATCGTAAGTGTTGTAGTTTTCTAATTATTACAGGTGAACTCAATAAAACGAAAATTAATTTGTTGGAAAAGATAAGAGCATCGATAAAGTAGCTAACGCTTGTATATGCATGCAAATTTTTCACAGTGAATGGCCCAATTTACATTAGACACCGGTGAAGGTTATTTCCTGACAACTTTCAGTCACAATTTACATGGCCTACATAAAGCATTTCAGCTTTCGACCTTTCCTAAAACAAGGAAAGTGATTCCGAAAGTGGAGGGATGGGGATACACGCCGGGCGGAAAACGCATGTCTGTATATCCTCCTGTCGGGTATTCAACAAGGTAAAATGAGTTATTTACAATTAGGTTGCCACAAATTGCATCCTAAACACGCCCCATTCCCCAATTGTGTACAAAAAAGATAGGAAGAGCTTTTAAGCAGCATGCCATATAACTTTCGATGAGGGAGAAGGTTAAAACGAATTCAAAAACACCGTTTGAGGAAGGAGACAAGGAAACTGTGTAACGTAAAATATTGCAACGACATTTTTGTTTATTTTTTTTTTTTGGCCTGTAAGACATACTAGTAGATAGTGGACGAGGTTATACTTTTAAATATTTTCTCTCAAAAAAGTTCAATAAAAATTAAATTCAATATATATGGTTAAGACGAACATACACAGTTCATCCAACTCTCGTTTCTGCACCCCATACTTCGGTTGACATCATTTTGCGTCTTAAGCATTTGAAGTATTTTGAATGTTGCCTACTGATTGATGCATTCGTATTCATAAGCTTAAGACTAAATTACAAGTTTAAAGAATTGCTTAAACTATTACCTTTTTCAAAGGATCGCACTGCGGAACAGTGCCTTGTAACATGTTCACCATAAAATTTCTATATCTCTTGGCAACGATGAAACTATGATAACAACTGCCCGTGTTCACCAGTCTTGTTTTGTCTAACATCTGAAAACAAAGAACGAGCATTGTTTACGGAAGGAAGGAATACTAACCTGTTAGCTCTTGCACTTACTTAGCACGTTGTTTCATATTGGCTTTATAATTGTACGTGTGATATGCTGTATATACGTGAAAATATCCATTAGTAAATCTTACACTAGTATTGGAGGTCTCTAGGCCAGGCCTTGCCGCGAGGCCAGCCTAAATATATATA
>WURT03059203.1:0-13917 GCA_009936505.3 Holothuria glaberrima | reverse complement strand
GACACAATTTCAATGACGCAACTTCCTGTTGCTTGAATCGGAGAAGGCGATCAGATCTCGCGCAGGGGATCAAATGGGAACGCTCTTGCGGTTAGTCAAACTTTTCCAGTTGACTGAACTTTGGGGATCAGCATGGGGGTTTCAAGTGGGAACATGGCCTTAGATTAGTCTTCAATCATGCATGGCTGGGTGCAATTAATTGTGTACATTCAAGGGTAAATCCTACTACTGGCAACACTTTTGGTAGTTAGTTTATTATCAAGTGTCAAATTATTACTACCTCGTTGAATCTTAAGACCAATCTTCAATGGGCTGCATTGGCCATTATGGTGGTCACACATGCTGCTCTAGTATCTTGGCATGGCAGAGGTGTGTGCAATGATGAGTAAGCTGCCTAGTAGTGTTGTATGCTAGCTGTGCTGCCAATGACATTACATCGTGAAACATGCTCAAACTACATTTTTTTTCACTTTTGGGTGTCAGATGGGCTGTGCCTGGATTGTATTTGGTAATTCATATGGTTGTATTCCAGTATATTTGAACCTATTTTAGTCTAGAAAACATTCATTTCGATTCAAGCTATCCAAAGATTACTAACTGAGAAATTTATTTTGGTTGTGTCATGCCCACTCTAATCTATTACAAACATAATTCAAATGATTTGATACTCACCTCAGCATCTGCCTTCCAATCACAATCTAAGCCTTCTATTTCTCCCCCGTGGCAAGATTTCCAAGAAAGTGCATCCACAAACCAGAGAGCCACAGTGCAGGGCCAGTTCCCACCCAGGTTGGTGACAGTGTTTAGCAGGGTCATGTATGTGCCCCCCATCTTGGGGTCACTTATTTTGGCATTGAAGGCCATTATGGCAACAAACATTGAGTACAGAGTAATCTTTAGAGAAACAAAATGAAAACTTCAATTTAATCAAAGTAACATGTATATTGGTACATTTTCATGCAAGTATTCCATTTCACTGAATAATTTCAAAATTTTTAATCGGAAACAGAACTAATGATTTGAAAATGTTCTAGCAAAAGTCTCCATCAACAAATCATACATCAAAATAAACAAAGTTTAGTTGAGCCTAGCTAATTGTCAGAAATAACATTTATAATTCTAGAGCACATGTTTTACACATGAAATGCCACACTTTCCTTAGGAACAAAATGAGACTATAGCAATACTTTTTAATATACAGTTTGCATTAAACAAATGTACTCAATAACATAAATATTGGTAAAAGATCATGACATGAAACTTTCAAAAGAACAGTTGGTATACCTGATGCAGGGCATATGCAAAAACAAGTAATATGTAGTAATAGTAAGGATAGTTCCCCGTTTCTGTCTTAAACCAAGGTGTAATCAATACAATCACAGCAAATACAAGACCCATTAGTAACCTGAAAAAAAAATAATTGTTCAAAGTTTATTCTCATAAACAGTACAAACAGGAGCCTGAGGGCAAATAGTATTTTTTATCTTTGGAGGATTTTGATCTTTATACAAGTTAGTTTTTAAAGGCATTTTCAATTATTCAAGAAAATGCTTTTAAAACATTTTTACAAATTGACCTACAGTATAATGACCTCATATGACTGTTCATCTTACCAAAAAAAGAGGGGAAGGGGGTTCTAGTCAACACAGGACATTCAAACACCAAACATACACACATAAGCATATAAATACATCTGTATGACTGCAGAATTTCCTTCTTTCCTTTTCACATAACTCAGACAGCGACATGGCTTGTCTAAAGTTGATTTATCTTTGCAACCTTTGACAAAACCTTATTTTTCCATTCAAATATCATATGGCTAACTCCTCAGCTTGTTGTATGAATGAATGTATTAGTCACAAGTACGACATTTTTACCTCTAGTCAGGCCTGTAGCCATGTAGAAATGCCCCCTACTCGGTAATGCTCCTCTCCCTTTCAGTAATTTACTCAAACCCATGGTTTCATGAACAGAACCATATGGTGGATCCTCCCCCCCCCCAAACACACACACACAATGTTTTCACCATGATCATACGAGTAGATGCCTGATGTTATAATCTGCATAAAGTTATACTCACAGCCAGCATTCAAATTAGTGTAATTTTGCTGTAGCAAAAAGTGTGACTTAAAAAATAATTTGGTATGATAATTTCAATTTTGCACATTGTGAGTGATTACCTCATTCTCTTTCAACTTCTATTGTTTTATAGATTGTCAATCACAATGTATCACACTTTTATGCTAAACATTCCCGGAATTGCATTAAAAAGTGCTCCTAACAACTGTCGTGTAAACATATACAAACCTGTCAAAGGCAAAGCTTAAGCAAATTACTCACTATACATTTATGATTAAGTCTACAGAATATTACAAATTACTAGTAGTATGATGAGTTGTACTGTTAAGTTTTGAAGATATTTGGAAGGAGTAATAAAGAGAATCATTGAAATTTTATTGAAATATTGTCAAGAAGAAACCCCAAACGACTTGTCAACTTAAACAGGTGCATATTCCACCTACAGTAACTAAATTTATGCAGTTCATAAATTCATTCCATTTCAACCTCCTTTATTCCCACTTGTGTGGTTGTAAGCATATGAAAGAGTGTAAGCCTTTTATTCAATTACTTGCTAATTGAAAAGAAAATTATGCACCTAAATTTTAAACTGTAGTACAAACTATTTGCAGATGACAAACCAGGACCCATAGCCACCTACTGATGTGGGGGAGGGAGGGGGGACAACATGTATGACTGAAGGGACTTTGTATGAATCCACCATATTTCCACATTTATTAATTTGAAATCATAGATGTGGGGGTGGGGGGGAAGGGGAGAAACAATAAAAATGTGGAAAGCAATTACCCTAGAAACTGATCAAAGCAGAATGACTTGGGATCTGCAAAGCTTTCATCAGAAGATAAAGAGAATAAGCAGTTGCCCAAATTTATTTTGAAACAACACCTACTGTATATCTTACAAATCTCCTTTTAGTTGCCTTACAAGTGTCTATTTATGATTTTTGCAACTATAAACATAATACCACAGGTAAAAACATTTCAGTAAATAAACTGTCAATTGACTAAAACAAGCTATTCATGAATTAGGATCCCAAGGTATACTTACTCAAATTGGGGTGACTACATTTTTCCTTGGTGGTATACTGTACATAGGAAACATTCAATCAAAATTATTTCACAAGGAAAATTACCTGAATGGCATGGCTTTCAGAAACACTGAGAGGGGTGCTGGACCAACTGTGTACTTTGAAATAATCCAGGGTAGCAGTATTTGAAGGGGTACCAATGGTACAGCCAATAGGGCCAACTGTTCCTTGGGTACCCCTTCTTCTATCAGCTTCAAACCTGTCACGGCATCAGTGGCAGCAAAACCAATCTGAGATGGGAGAATAATAAACAATTAAAGATTTAGAATAACAAAGAGTAAAAAGGTACATTAAAGGGGTTTGATTCAATTACATATAAAGTCCTTAGCTAAGAGGAAGGGTAAGGACAAATTATGGTGTCAGGGTGCATGCCTTGTATTTTCAGGTTTTTCTTAGGTGAAGGGGAGGGGGAGAAATCCTGTCTAAGGACAGAAGGAAATAGGGAGTCCCCTCATGCAAAACTTTTATGTATGGTGTTTTAGACGCAAAAGAGTACTTTTTTTGGCAAAGATTTGAGCCCTAATAAAATTTTAAAGTTAAAATCCAAAACCCTCTGTAATTGTTTTATTCAAGGAAGGGGGAGGGGTTAACTGCTGACAGATGGGAATGGGGAAACCTTTTTGGGCATACAGAAAACAAAAAACATGCTCTTTATAAACCATGGGTTTGGATGCACAGTTCTATTTATTCAAAATTAATTCTGGAGACAGAAAGAGTAATTCAGCTAAAGGAATTGCTGAGTTAACATATTGTAATGCAACGACTTTGCAGTAACAAAGCATATCCTTTGCACAACAGCTCTTGTACAAAACAACTGACTGGCAGTGGTGAGTATCAGGTCTTCAAGTCTACCCAAGTATTAAGGAAAAAGATTAAAGGCCAAAGAAATACTGCTTTCTAGGTAGGTACATATGATATAGCAACAAATTACAAACAAGTAGCAGCAAACAGCTTTATTATTGCTTGTTCTGTTCTACAGATATAGCTATTTATTGCAATGACAGGGTGCCACCATTTGCAAAAAATGATGACTTGTAGCAAGTCTGCTATGATGTCAAAGAGCCACAATAAATTATGCATTTGCTATGTAGTTCTTTAAAATCTGTCTAAAATATTTTCTTTGATAACACAGGTACTCTCAAGTTTCTGTCTAAACTATTTATTCCTCAGGCTGTAAATTTTTAGAAAGGATGCACAAATTTTTTATTTCATTTCCTAAGATGAAAAAATGGTCCCAAGAAAACAAAGATATGCATTACAGATATGCCCTAATGTGGCTCTGATAGGACATTATAGACTTGCTCCAAGTCATCTTATGGTGGCACCATGTCATTGCAATAAATAGCCATATCTCTGGAACGGAACAAGCTACAATAAAGCTGTTTGCTGCTACTTATTTATAATTTGTTGCTTTATCATATGTACCGACTTAGAAAGCAGTATTTCTTTTCCTTTAAGCATTGCAAGTATTGTATCACCTCAGAATTGTGACTAAATTTGAACTCAATGAAATGTTTATGAAGGTAACACGTTTTTCTATGCAAATAAAACAACACATATACAAAGCATACACAAAACTATACACAAACCCAACACATACTTCGACTACAGTTACAGACTACAGATATAACGATCCGGCCTTCTGACCGATCTTCCATATTGTGTTACGTAATACGGACTCTTGGTTGGGGACAACATAGTACTATGGAAATTTTCATTGACTCCCTGGTGAGGCACAAATGGGAAGAGGTTGGGAAAGATAACCTTGTTTCGTTACTGAATTGATGTTTGGGTCACCTGATTTTTCTGTGGTGAGGAAGGTTCAGCTACTGAACTTTGTTCCTGGGAAGGCCTCTGAATGAAAGGTTTCAGGCGATTGTGGTGAACTATTCTTGTCCTTCGTGGGTTGTGTTCATCTTGGATTTCGTATGCCAAGACTTGCTCGCCAGGTTGTCTTTAAAGATACCACTTTGAATGGGCCTAACCACTTAGGGGCCAGCTTCGACCTACTTTCTGCTGAATTATTTAGCATAACCAAGTCCCCTATAGCATATGGTATGTATTTTTCTTTCCTGTTGTAATAGTACTTTTGTCGTTGGCTTTTGACAGCTTGGCTGTCATCAACTGTATATTGGAAAGCAGACTAAAGCCGCTCCTTTAAGCTGTTGCAATATTCTGTTGGAGTGCCTGGGGTTGCGTTTGAAGGAACTGGGGGAGATTACATTAGTAATGCAGGAATCCTAGGTTCTCGGCCATGTAATATGAAATAAGGACTAAATCCAGTGGTTGAGTGACACGACGAACTGTAGGCGAATTCTGCTTGTCCTAGGTAATCGTCCTAATGACCTCGGTTGTTTGTAAGGAATTTGGCAAGTTGATCTTTCAGTGTCCGGTTGAATCTTTCTATGAGGCCGTCAGACTGGGGGTGATAGGGGGTAGTTCGTGTCTTCTTAATTCCTAAGGCTTTGCACAGTGAAGCTATACAAGCTCACTTTCAAATTGTCAAATTGTCGGTATGGATTTGTTCCGGTATTCCATATTGTCGGATATATTGTTCGAAAAGACAAGTTGATACAGTGATAGCCCTCCAGGTTCGGCGTTGCATAGAGATTGACGTATTTGGAAAAGTGATCCATGACCACCAACACGTAGCGGTTGCCTCTCGGGGTGACTGGTAGCTCAGTTATATCGGCACATATGCGACTTGAAATGGTCGGGAAAATGCAATATTCTGAAGGAGCGCTGTGTGTCTCGGGGTTGGTTGAAGTCTGGTATTACACGAGTTACATGTTTCACAATAAATTCTTATATCTTTTTGCATATATGGCAAAAAGCACCTTTGATGAGCCTTCTTGAAGGTCTTCTCTAAGCTTAGGTACCCAACATATCCACTACCATGGAGAAACTCAAGGGGCTTAGGTATCATGTCACTTGGTATCACGGTCTGCATGCAACTTCTCCCTGGCAGCAAAAGTTGTCTGTACAATATACCATCAATATATGTAAGCTTCGGATATTCCCATCAGATTTTGCGGAGTGAACAGTCTGAACCAGCGAGATGGAATTTGGGGGAGGGGGGTTGTCAACGTCTTGAAGCCACCGTATTACCTGTCGTAAATTAAAATCAGATTGTTGACTTATATGTATCTCGTTCTTATCAATACCTAAAGACTGTGTAGAATACTGGCTGTTGCAAAGTTTGGTGCTGGATGTGAGAGTACTTTCTTTCACATCATCTCTTCAAGAGTGTATAACTCCTTAGCTTCTTCACTCTCATGACCAGAACTCTGTTGTTCATCATCTTTAAAAAGTGTGTTGATAGCCGGTGTCGGGTCCCATCCTTCAGGATCGTCCTCTAAACTTTCAGTTTCATTGTTACAACTGTTTTGGTGGCCCGGTTTTCTGGACATTGCATCTGCATTGCCACTGGATCTTCCTGGGCGGTATTTTATTTCCCAGTCATATAGGTCCATCTCCAGAGCCCATCGTGCTCTTTGGCCTGTTGAATCGTTCTGAATTGGTATTTTTTTTAGTCCAGTCAAAGGTTGATGATCGGTATACACGGTGAATTTTGAACTCATAAGGTAGTGCCGAAAGTGTCTTACAGCCCAGACGATTGCATACACCTCTTTGTCATAGGTTGACCATTTCCGTTCTTGTCTAGTGAACCCATGGCTTGCATATGAGACAACTACTTCTTTCCCATTATGTTGTTGGCTGAGGACTGCACCTACGCTGTTAGGGTAGCACCGGTATGAAGGGTGAATTCCTTTGTGAAGTCCGGATAACCAAGTAAGGGAGTTGAGGTAAGTTTCTTCTTCAAAGTTTCAAAAGCAAGTTGACATTCAGAGGACCAGTTGAATGGAACATCCTTTCTAGTAAGTTCGTGCAATAGAGAGGCTAAGTGGGCAAAATTTCGAATAAACTTACGGTAGTAGGTTGCCAAACCTAAGAAAGAGCGAACTTCAGTCGGGTTTCGAGGTGTTGACCATTCTGTGATCTTCTTAGTGTTGGATGGATCTGGTCTGATACCTTTATGATTCAGCACATGGCCAAGAAACTTAACTTCTCGTTGGAACAAATGACATTTCTTTGGTTTTACTGTTAGTCCCGCTTCTCGGAAGCGTTTGAGAACCTCTTCTACGTTGTTGAGGTGAGTTTTGAAGTCTTTGCCAAGTATAATGACGTCATCTAAATAAACAAGGCATGTCGTTCAATGAATACCTCTAAGAACTAGCTTCATGAGCCTTTGAAATGTGGGGAGTGCGTTTGAAAGCCCCATAGGCATGACTTTGAAATGGTATAATCCAAATCCTGTGTTGAATGTTTTCTCTCTATCTGTATCTTCCATTGTCACCTTCCAGTATCCTCTAGTAAGCTCCATCGTACTGAATTAAAACGAACCTGCAAGTGCATCTAGTATATCGTCAGTCCTCGGCAATGGATGGGAATCTTTATTTGTGTAAGAGCTGAGTTTCCGATAGTCGACACAAAAACGGTAAGTATTATCTTTCTTCTTTACTCTAACTATCGGGGATGACCAAGGACTTTGGCTCTCCTCTATGATGTCATCTTCCAGCAGTTTGTGCACTTGTTTTGTACTTCCACTTTCAATTTTGTAGATGTTCTATATGCCCTTTGTCGTATGGGTGGTTCATCAGTTCTGATGAAGTGTTTCACCAGACTTGTCCTTCCTGGGTTTGTTACAGAAAACATCTGAATAAGACTGCAGGAGTTTGCGGACTTCATCTCGTTGAGCCGCTGTCAAGTTTTCTTAATCAACATTTACTTCATTCACAACCTGTTTTACTGTATCCCTCGACATCTTCTAGGACAGTATACTCAGCATTTTTGACTGTATTAGTGGCAAATGATGAAAGATGATTTCCTTTCACCTGTAATGGAGTCCTTGTAGGGTTTACTATCGTGACTATCGTATGACCTTCTTTAACTTGCACTAAAGCCCACTAAACCCCACTAAAGTCAAAATATCTAGGTTCAATGACACCTTCATACTTGTCCGGTAGCATTCTGTATGGTGATGTTTCTAATTTTGCCTTAGCTTGTACCTGGGTTTCTGGTGGAATTGTGACTTGACTTTGTAGGATCAAGTTACAACATAAGAGTGCACCGGTCTGTGTTCTGAGGAGGGGCACTGCCTCCTTGCCTAGGGTCATAACTCCTTCAGTTATATCTACGGATGCCTTGTGACGTAGTAGGAAATCCCATCCTAATATGAGTGGTCTAGAAACATTCCTTGCCACGTGGAACTCATCTAGTAGACGATTGGAACCAAAACATATAGTCTCAGTAACTCTTCCTACTGCATCAATAGTGTCTCCGGTTACAGACTTATCAAGGGCGTAAGGTTGACTCTTGGATTGTTTACATAGTGAGGGAATCTTATTTCGTTGTTCTTCACTACTAAGAGTTAAATCTGAGCCAGTGTCTATAAAGGAATCAACTGAGACATCTTCAATGGTGATAGGTATGTACGGCATAATATCTTCCCTTGTTATTGTAGTTTACTTTGGTATAACCAGCTTCTTTTGGGATTAACTTTCTCGTTCGTTATGTTTTGGGCCAATTGATGTTGATAAGTTGGTGAACGACCCGATTCATCAACTTCTTCTAGTTTAAATGATCCTCGAAATGAACAGATCGTTTGGAATTGTTGGGACTTTTGTACCTGTTAGGATAATGTTTAGATCCCTGGGGTCATTTTGACGGTAAGGCTGTCTAACTGTCCATTCTTCGTAGTTGTCATTATATAGCCTTTGAGGTGAAAATCGTCTGTCTGACCTACTGAAATTATTTCCAAAACGATCTACTCGTCTGTCTCGACTATCTTCCCGGGGTTGTGGTAAAGGTGACCCGTACCTTCTTCGATCAGGTGATCACTGATCCCTGTGGTATTGTCTCTCCTACTGAGGGCGCCATTCAGGAGATCAATTTCCGTCCCTGTACCTAGGGGATGGTGATCGACAGAACTCACGAGAACGGTAATGTTGTTCGTATTTACGACGGTGCTTCATTTCGATTTCCAAAGCTTCAACCTTGTTAACAAATGTATCCACTGTTGATTGTAACTTCTGTAAGTTATCTCTCTGAATTGATGTGACTGAGGTGTCTTTGACAGGTGTGTTTGTAAGTGGACTTGGGTTTAGTGTTGAAGGTACAGCTATTTTACTTGCTTCGTGAGCCCTCTCAATTCTACCAGCGTATTCTAGAGCTGTCTTCAAAGTTGTTGCACCAAGTTCATGGACCTTTAATTGGAGATATGGGTCGATCCCAGACAAAAACCTTCTGAAACATTCACCTTTCTTTGATTTTTTCCCATAATTTGGAAAGGCTTCCTCTACCAATTTGGACAGCCCTGCTACGTATACTCTTAAGGGTTCTCCTTCGAGCCTTGGTCTAGTCCTAACATCAGCTTGAAATGTTGTCTTAAACAAGCGTCTTCCAAAGACTTCCTTCATTTGCTTTTTGACCTCTTCATAATCAGATTTTGTTGCTGAAGGAAGAGAGTCCCAAAAATTAAAGCTGCGCCTGGTAGTCAAGCCGGTAAAATAGTCGTCAACTCTGAATCCTTGTCAGAATCATCCGACGCAGCCAAGGCTACCTCTAACCTTCTCAACCAGTTACCAAATTCTTCCTTACAATCACCACAGAAAACAGGAGGGAGATCAATTTGTTATGCGGAAGGCAATGCTGTGTGTTATTAGCATCAGGCGTAGACATATTGAATATTTAGGAATTAAGCCCAAACAATGAAAAATTAGTATGTACAATACAACCGGAGCTAAAGTAAGTGATTTTGGATACATGCAAAAATATGGTTTCAATTCGAAAATACACTTCATAGATAGTCTACATAAACTGGCTACCGTATACTTTGTGGAACTAGTGAACCTCTGCATTCGTATTCAATTCAGTCCCTTAAACCTTTACAGAATGATGAATTTTAACGAAGTTCAATTGTTCACAAATACAGGAATACAAATAACATGCACTTACGCACTTTCCCTCACATTAAGTAAACGTTTAAATATAGAAATAACAAAATTAGGTGCACTTTAAACAAGAATGACTGGAACTACACACAAAATCATTCAAACATTTCCACATAGCAAACACTTGTCTCTTAAAATGCAGTAAATTATACGAACTACTTGCACGTAAATTTGGTTGAAAATTTTACCCAACTTTGCCTTAAAAATTCAAATGAAACAACCTTCTAAATAGTATATTTCATTTGACTCCACAATGCATCAAATTTTGTGATAATTGCAATTAATGGTACATTAACTTTGTATAAAAACTTTCTGTAATATTATATTCATCAAAAAGTGTATGCAATATTTTACAACAGTTTCATGAAAAAAATCAGTCGGCTTCCTTTCCTCTGGCTACTACTCGACTCGAAGGGTGAATCTGGGCTTATTTTTATTCCTGGGATTTCAAGCTTTTGAATCTCTATATATTATAGTCCTACAGCTGAATGCATCAAGGCTAAATTTGAAACACCTACACAGTGAATAATAGAGGAGTAACACATAGTTACCAAAGCTTCCGAATTTTTCGTAACTGTATGGTCGACTAGGGCGGTTATTCAAAAATCTAGTAGGAAATATATGTCGTGTAGGAATCACATCCAAGAAATAATTATTTTCAATCAACCGTCGAAAAAAGGAATTTAAGTGAAAATCACCATGAAAACACAAAATTCGCTCACATTAAATTTTGACTTCTGTAAACTAACATTTGTTGCACGATTGATTTTAACATGGAAGAATCTGCATATAACTTTTGCCACTATTTTGCGACTTAATTCATCCAAGAAAAATCATTTGCATATGCTCCGTCAAACTAGAATAACTTGTCACGTTTCCCTCAGAGAAAAGGATTTAATGACTGGGAAATTTCCGACGGTAACGCTAAAACGTTAGAATGTATCTCGTAAATTCAAAACTGTATCAGTGTTATCGGCATCCCGCCTTCGCTCTTGTAGTAGTTTTCACAGGAAATGACGTCATCCAAAATGTGGTTACACGTCAGCATTAATATCAAACAGAATCACCATAATATCAGTAATTCTTGTGAGCCTTCTTCTTATAAAGTGAAAATTTACTGTTTTAATGGAAGCAATATGTGGAAAGATAGAATCTCGTGTGGTCTAATTATAAACGAGGTTGTAATCCCGCTGGAAACCCAATTATCACATATTTTCTAATGGATATATCCTTCTGGAAAGCACACCTCTAACGGATATATGCGAAGGAAATGCATTCCTTTGTTTATGGAAATGCATTTCCTCATGGATAACCCTAACTTTTCATCTAAATGTGATAATGTGGTGCGCTGGAGCGGTTACATATGAATATTCAGGTGCCAACCGGATGACCTACATAACAGTTATCGTGTAAGTCAATGAAATTCTTAAATGTCCAAAATCTGCAACATCGCATAGGGTAAAGTATTGTTCAAATAAGCACAGGGTAAAGTGATGTTCAAATAAACAAAGTAAATTAACTCGATGATTTGTTCAAACTTTCCTTTTTTGCATGGCTCTAGCTCAACATGGGCTTTGTCCGTCACATGACAGTCTTTTAGCGGCAACAGACGTCCGCATATCGTAACAGTTTCGTGAAAAATTTCACATTACGGAAATTTCAAAAGTACTTTTCGACTTACGTTTGAAAAATATGTCCTTTCCACCGTTGATAAAAGACGATTGCAACTTAGTGAAAATTTCAAAATATCTTTTGCTGCAAAAGAAAATGAGATGTCCAGATGACGAATTACCCGTTCTCGATTACTGCAAAGTTACAGGTATACCAAAAGTCCATGCAAAGTTGAAATCGATGTATTCTTTTAAAAGTTCTTCTCAGATGATTAGAAAAATTAATAGTTCTTCGTTGATAAGAAAATTTACAGTTAGTTTTTCGTTGAAAACACGACCACCGCTGCCACCATTTATAACGTGCCGTCGGGTTTACAATAAAAATCAAGACAACTCCTTTGGCGAAGGGTTGACACAGGATGAAAAATGAGGCACAGACACTGTTTATGTGTTACCTTCCTGTCTATTCGAAGCCTCGGGCTGCTCTGCCCCGTGTATAAAATACTTTACAAGAGATGTGTCTTAAAACAGGTGTAACGCAAAGTTAAACATAGTGTAACAGATTTGCAGTGTTGTAACGAATTACCCTTAGGTCGAGTCACAAGTCCCAAGTCAAGTCAACGGTGTTCGAGTCGCAAGTCAAGTCAGGTTATTTGTCTAATTGCTCAAGTCAAGTCAAGTCAAGCACATTTTCAAGTCAAGTAAAGTCAAGTCAAGACAAAAGCCAAGTCAGGTCAAGTCAAGTCTGACATTTTGGTCGAGTCAACTCGAGTCAGTTGCTGGTGTCAACAAGTCAACGCAAGTCAAACTATCACGTCCGTATGGGATGTTTTTACTGAGAGGCAATTTACATGTGTATATATAGGACCTACAGTAATCAAATATGTGTAATGTCACCATGTTTCGCACATGGCATTCAGATATCAACAAATATTTCGAAAGCTGTACAAGAAAATTTATGAAGTAGCAAAACTGATGATTTTATTTCATATTTTCAGAACTTGTCAGAGGTTTGAAGTGACCAAAAACAACTGCAATGTTAGAGTAAGATTTGGGAAGGAAACGCTATGACAGTGAATAAGAAATTTAGGTCCTAGCTCTGCTGTAAGAAGAAAATCAATTTAGACCAACACTGTGCTGGTTGGGAACACTGGTGGGTCGTTGTAAGGACCGCCGTGAACACAGTGGCGGATCCAGGCGGTGGCGCAACAGGCCTGGGCTCCCCCATTGGCCGTCATGGGTGAAAAAAATTGAGGCAAAAAGCAGAAAACGATTTAAAATGTGTCAAATTTAGCATCGTTTTGCAATTTCAGTCTTCTTCCAAAAGCAAGGACGAGGGGACACCTCCCTTTAGAACCATCGTCTCCCAGGACAGCGATCAATCAGACGTTGCCCCCAGCCATTGCCCCCAGCCATTGAAATCGAGGGGATAAGGGACGGCTATAAGGCAGACTTGGCCGTGGTCCAGCGTGATTTTGCGGGAGGATCCAGAGGGAAGTTCCCTGAATATCCGCGGAATTAACTACTTGGGAACACTAGTATGGAACTTTAAGTTGGACTTCGAATGACAGCAGGGAGGTGTTAGAAAGGAGATCTATCCGTAGACTTTTTGAAGCAATGGTCTTTTCAGATAGTAATCTTAACCTCCACTCAAAATGTTATCTCAATATCCAGATCAACCAGGATCAATGATGCATTTTCAATATGACAATGAGAAGACTCACCCCTTACGTTGAACTTGTTAATTAACTTTTCGTTGTCAGCCGTCATACAAAAACGTAAATTTTTTTTTAAACCTTTCGGGGTTATTCGTCAAACTTAATATCATGTCACTTTAAAGTCCACTAAGAATTTCGTTACAACATACTTTTTGAATGTAAATGAGAAAAATTTGTTAAAAACTGAGAGAATGTATAGGCTTGAAAAAATGTTTCCAGCAGATCACGTATTAAAATAGATCCTTTTCTGAATAGCAATTACAAACGATTATGGGATAGAATTTGGTACGCGTCGTTTTTGTCAATGGCATTTACTGTGACCAAAAACGACGCGTACCAAAACCTAGTCTTGGTCAAGACCCTAGTACTAGCTAGTACATACGTTCGCGACTATCGTAAGTGCGCCCTCT
>WURT03059192.1:0-13917 GCA_009936505.3 Holothuria glaberrima | reverse complement strand
GGCAGACCCCTCCCAACATTTAAAATGTCTGGCACGCCTCATTCTAAGATGCCGGGGATATGGTCTTTAATTACGAGGTGACTTCAGAGGGTAACCTTTTTAGGTCATCTAGCCTACCTGGGGGCCCTTATGTCAGTGACCCCCACTTCCCCACCCAACACCAGGAACCCGGCAGACGGCCAGTTCCTTGACTCTGAACCCATGCCAGACACAGTAATGAACACGAAAATTGGTAACCTTTCCAGGTAAGCTAACCCCTCTGGACTCCCGGACTAATATTGTCTACCTCTCAACAAGACATGGCTACTTTATCAGTTACACTGTCTCATTTTGCACAGAAAGATGTCAATCGCTTCCAGCAAGACTCAGTTGTGAGGGTAGCTACTCGAACTGTAAGTTACGGAAGTAGCAAGATTTTAAATCATTTGTATGAACTGAACTACTTGCCTTTTCTGCAATACCAGTCATTGTACTTAAATTTGGATGATTTCTTTAATTGTTCACAGAAACCTGGAAGAATTGTTTTGTGCGTGCTATTTGTGATCATGTAGAGAGAGTTGAGGTTATTCTTCACAGTCAAGCAGCATATAAGTAATGATTGCTGCTGAAATGAAAATTAATTTAGAAACAAATTAAAAGAATTAATTGAAAAGATTTAATTTTAATCTATTTTTTACCTTAATTGATTTATAACATGTTCACCTTCATTGGATTTAACATACGGTAAAGCTTCGCATTCATTGCGGAGTGTTGCTGACTGGATGCAGCCCAATGTGAAGTAGTTCTTTTATGGACAAATTAAGTTTCCTCAGGTAGTAAGTTTCTGAACATTGAACATTGAACAATGGAATGAAAATCAATCGGAGATTTAATTGGTCAAACTTTGATGACTGACTATATTTAACAAACTAATTCTGTGCGTTTACTTATAGGGAATGGGAAATTGGGTGAAATTTTTCGGACGTTTTGTTGTCTTATTGTACAACAGTGAAATAAACTCTCAGGTGATGTTAAAGTGTACCTTAGTCTAGAATTACAAGAACATAGATTTTAGAGGTTAGAAAATAAAAACTACTCATCCAACTCCCATATTCATAGCTTAATCTGTTGCTGAGAAATAAAATGTTGAAATTTATATACTTGAAATTGTCGATTGTGCAATACTTTGTGATGACCTTTTAGTTCAATTAATATTTCCTGTTTTTGTTTCCATTTGAAATTAAAAAGTCACCCTGATACAGTAAGACAGTGATCACATTTTTTTGCACAAGGTGTAGTGGCTTTTGAAAAAAAAAAAACTCAGAAAAGCAAAGACAGTAAATTGAGTAGTACAAGAATGACATCACACATTATTGTGCAATCAACCATGTTTAATTGAGTCAATAAGCTTCAACATGTTCTATCTAGGAATGTACTGTGGAGATCGGAGATGACCAGTTATACTCATTTTCAAGCTTTATAACATATCTTTTTTGAAATTTTAGACTTTAGGTAGACTTTAAGTGTTTGTCTCCTCATAAACAGCTGAAAATTTAAATTTATAGAATTTTTTTAATGGCCTTGTGGAGGTTTCACAGAGATATATTTCACAGAAAGAAATAATATAGTGGACGCAAACTTGCCTTACTTTCAAGGGAAAAGATTCGAGCTATCTTTAGTGGTCTGTAGAAACGAAGATGGAAAATTTGCAAACTTTTCTTCTTTTCATTGCGTTCAGGGTTGTCAATGTGATGCAGAAATGATGTAGAAGGACATAGGAAGATTTGTAGCAATCACATGTTGAAATTGGTGAAATTATCTTGCTGTCCGTATATATTTTAATCTCACTTGAAGCTAAGTTTCGAGTAATATGAAAGTTGCCATTATTGCTTAAGAAAGGGGTAATCCATTCTCAGGGAGGTCAAAGAGTTTGATCTTTATCCATGCAGTTTTAACTTTTGATACCTAAGCACAGTAAATTTAGAGTGAAACTGTGTCAACTTGAAATCACAGTACTTAAATCCACATGGCAAGGAATTACTAAGCTATTTGGCTTTCTGTTTATTGGATGTCAAAAGTCATTTGGGTCATCCAAGTTAAAACGTTAAAACTTTGAAAGCACAATATCTCAAGTAGTAAATTTTGATGAATCTCATACTTGACATGCTAATGGTCCATACTAATTAAATGATCCCTCCTGTTTTTGGTGAAGGCCAAGGGTCATTTGGTGTGGCCAGAGTTCAGAAAGCCAAAGCTTCATAAACACTTGATCTCAAACAACAAAGCATAAATGAGTCATATAATTGACATGCAATGGTCCATATTAAGTTTATGATCTATATTGTTTTGGTGAAGGTTAAAGACCATTTGGTGTCACCAGATGTTAGAAGGTTAAAACTTTGTAAACAGTATAAACACTGTATCTCAAGCAGAAAACTAATGAATCTTGATACTTGACATGTGTTTGGCCCATGTTTAGTGGAGGTCAAAGGTTATTTGGGGCCCTGTTAAATCAAAAGGTTATTAATATTGTATTAGTGTGTTTGATCAACACACATGCATCTTAAACATAGACTTACATTTCAGTGTCAAGGAATCAATAGGCCTTTTGGCTCTCTGGATTTTAGTCTTTTTGTGGTGGGGAGGGGGTGGGGGTTTCTTGGTTTACGTCGGATATACACAGACAACCAGAAACCGAATTGATTTTGGTCTCATGAAAAAGTCAGTCAGGCCAACTAGCTGTCGTTCGGAGATCACCGAGATTACTAAAAAACGACTTCATTTTGATCCTGGTTGTGGGTGGTTTATGCACACTTTTAGTTCTATTGTCAATGAATTACATGCTACAATGACACAAGATCATTTAAGATAACCCTGGCTCATCTACTGTAATGAATATGGATGTAATGCATTTTGTGGGCACCCAATTATCCAGATCTCTAAAGACGATAACCTTAAAAGTGTGTTAACTTTGAGTGAATATAACCTTGTGAAAATGCATTTTCCACATTATCTGTAATTCAAATCCCAGAAGGCGATATCCACTGAAAGTGTAAATGAATGCTAATCGGGTGTTGTGGATACAAAATGGCATGCAGTGTGCCAAGTTCTTGTCTGTTGTAATTGTTAGGTGAAGAACCAGAAAGCCAAAAGGCCTTGTGGTTCCTTGCCATAGAAAATGTGGGGATTTTCTTGGTAATTATTAGACAATTTTGCTTTTCGACCTCTGGTGACCCCAGATGACCTCCAAAAACAAAAAGGTTCTTCCTTGAACCATAAAGCATCCATGTACTAAGTATGAAATATACCCAAGCTTTCTAAATTGAGAAACCGTGTTAAGAAGGTTCTCAGCGTTTGACCCCCGGTGATCCTACATGACCCTTGACCTTCACCAAAGACAATATGGTTTTCTTATCATAAGGCACGCACATACCAAGTATGAAAACTATCCAAGCTTCTTACCTTGAGATATTGTGTTAACAAGGTTTTCAGAGTTTGACCCACCAGGACCCCAGATTTTCACCAACTTTCTGGGCTTGTCTGGGTGGGATTACGAAATTTCTTCCCGGCTTTCGCAGTTTTTAAACCCTGGCAGCGCCACAGCGGTTCAAGAACACAAAACGATGGTCACCCGCCCGTACATAGACGACCAGGTATTGTTATAAGAATTTCAATTTAGTTGCCAAATATTTCCGACAAAGACGTTGGAAGCTTTGTCCACGCCCGTCTAGCTACGCCACCGCCTACCCTTACCATAATTACCTTTAATTTAGAATAGTATAGGGTTATAAAGCTGTTCTGGTTTCAAAGAGTTGATTTCTAGTAGAACCTGGTGGAGAATTAGCATTCAACTTTTCCAACACCAGGATAGAAGCAATCAAATTACAGTTAATTTAATTGCCCGGGAGATTCTTCCGTTTGGGGAAAATCCAAAGTCTCCCGAATGGGGAAAAATTATGCAACACATTGTAAAGGCTTGCTAGAGTAACAAAGACAAGGTTTAGCAAGAACGAAAACCATTCAAAAACTTTCGTTTTTCTCGAAGAACTCGTGGTGAACCACCGATTAGGACGTGGCATTTCGGTAGCTATGACGATACACCTACGGAATATACATTTAATTAAGACGGATGGACTTTGTAAGGGGGTTCCAAAACCTCTTCGCCACTGACAATATACACAAAGAAAGCATAGAATTGTGGGTAAAATAGCCAATATGACGGCTCCCATGACCATTTTTTCTCCGGATAGGGTAAAAACTAGATTCTTCAAAAGGTGGAATCTCCAAACTGTTTATAAGGAAAGGCCTTGAATAAAACATACAAGAGCTCTTAGTTTAAAATTTCTAGTCTTCTGAAGGAAAACTAACGTAACTTCTTTATATTAAGAGAGAGTTTCAGAACTTGCTAAGATGATTCATTCATCAGTGAAAACTTCACATTCTTACGGAACATGACCCAGCTCTCAAACTAAGTAGGTTGCAGTAGTTATAATTGAGTCATCCCAGAGCTCATCTAAATACTAGCCACATGTGTAACACTTACGTGTGCCGCAGACCAAGGAGATGGAACTATTCTTCTAGCTCCCTGATCAGTCAATTAAGTGACTGTTTAACTTTTACAGTCTGCTCGTTTACAGTCTACTCGGAGGATGTCCTTGCACAAAGCTTTTGAATTCTTGGTATGCTTTCCACAATATGTGACAAAAGAGCCTCTTTGATCCAGACAGACTCCTACAGTTTGATCGTGGTTATCGGTGTGTTTTATTTAGACAAATATGCCATTAAGAGCTACAATCCTCCCACACATAGACATTTAGTCATACACTCAACACACATGGGGATTTTCAATTGTACAAAATATACCTTCCCTTCACATATCATTAAAATAAACATTTGTTATTTTTTCCGTTTCTACATCTTTGAAGGGATCTTCAAACTGATCAAAAGCCTTTCGCCTTTTTCAGGGCTTTTTTGGGCCAAAACAATGTATGTAGGGTTACAACCCCTTCGCTAAAACAAGCCTGACTTGATAATTAAAAAGAATCTCTCAACCCATTTTCTTGCCAAGAAAGAATAATTTAGAGATCACACAATGTGCTTCCAGCAGAAGGACAAAATCGAACTGGTGTCTATGAAAAATGGTAACAGCTATAAATGATGTATATATTGCTTAACTTTTAGTATGCAATGTGAATTACATGCAATGTGGTCAGCACCCGTTCTTTTAGACTAAACTTCTTTGTTACTGTCCAATCGACTAAGTAATCATAGGGGATATTTAGAGACATTCGATTCCTTGATAACTACAACTTGTTTTTCCAATAATAAACTGCATGACATTTGAAACACTTTCAAGTGCTGTATACGTTGTCAGGTCATATGAAGGCCATACTAGAATTTTTGATTTTTTTTTTTTTTGCTTGTTGCATATTTTATTCAAGTCTTACTCTTTATGTTCGCCTTTTCTTCCTATAGTCTCCTGTCTGTAACGTCGTCTTTGTTTACTTACGTTCTTCATAAAGTAGACACCTTACTTTTAAGAAAGTGTGAAATCACTTTTCGTGATGAACTGATTCCTCTGAAGAAGTTTCCCTAGATTGTTGAGATATTAAGATCACAGCCAACAGAGTAAGACCGGTACCAGAGAGGCTGAATATATCAGGTTCAACCTGAAGAAATACGAATTGTAAAATGAAAACCATTGGTATCATTAATGTGCCTACTAGAAACACGTGGGATGCTTTTTCCACTTGTAAAGCTATCATGATTAGTAAGTTGTTAAGGTACCCACTGATCCCGGAAGATATTAAATATACGTAATTTTCTTTTTCTGGAAGCTTCCATTTTTGTAGAAGGGTGCAAGTACTTGCGCAAAGCAAGCAACCAGTCATATTGATGTAAATCAAAGAGACATGTCTGTTAACTTCTTTTAGACAGAGAACACGTCTTAGCACGCCACCAACAGCAATTGAAACAGCTGTACCCATGGATGCTAGGAACCCAAACAGAAGAGTAAAGTCCCACATAATCGAAGTGTTAAACATTTCGATTGGCCGAGAGAGCAGGATAATCCCAATCACTGCTGATAAGCATGCCACAATGTCCTTACAAGTAATCTTTTCAGCCAAGAAGATACAGCCTAAGATCATTACAATCACTGGGTTGCACGATATAATAACTGAAGCGTCTCCAACGCTAAGAAAGTTATAACTTTCCATGGCTAGTATAATTTGGGTTCCGCTCAAAATGCCTGCTACAGCAGAGGCCCGGACCATGGGAAAAGGGATTTTCAAAGAATGTCTGTACCATATTGCCCCGGGCACACAACAGAGCATCATTATCATCCGTTCGGTCCATCCAACCATGACAGGGTCTAGGTCGGACACTAAAATTTTAGATAGAAGGTTCCTTAAAGCACAGAAAAAACTCCCAACGACCACGAGGGATAAGTATCTTCTCTCCCACAAATGGCGGATGCCTCCTTTGAAGACTTCTTTGCATGTCAGTGTTTCTTTCTTACAGTCATCGATGCCATTTGATAGGTCTCTTTGTAAAGGGATTTTTTCCTCCTCCAACGTCTGTAGAAAAAAGAATGATTGCCGTATTGTTAGGCATTTGCTTCACGAGAATAAAAGACCACTCAAATCTGAGGATGTTCTTGCTTCAATCGTAATATGTAAGAGTCGGTACTTGACGTGTATAGGCAAATATTCGACACCTACTGTGAAGGTAGAGCAAATATGTAAAGGCTATTGCAGGAATGAACGTGACTCAATGTACCAGGGGAAGCTAGCTTCTAACGAAGGCGGGCCTTGGTTATCGCTTTAATCAGAAGGGAAAATTTGTGAACAATTTTGTGGGAGAAAGCGGCAAGAGATCTTGCCGCACAATAAAAAAATGTGGATGTCAACTCTGAGAGAATCGTCTCTTAACAGTGGGGAAATGTCCCCCTCCATCTTCAGCATCACTTTTTTGAGACGGTTCGAAAGCTGCACTTCAAAGTAAGTGCATACTAATTTTGATTGCTAGATTCCAGGAAATACCATTGAACTTAAATTCCCCAGAATATCTCCCCCCCCCCTCGAACTCATTGAGGCTTTAAATGAAGTTAACGCTTGTAGTCTCTGCGTACCCACACTTGGAATACTCCTCGATGTGTCTAGAAACATCAAAGCAAAACATCATCTTAAGGGAGACTTATCTTCATTGTACAGGTAGCATGAATGTTGCGACCTTTTTAATGAGGGATTTTTGCTATTGGCACACACTTTCATCTTCAGTTCTTGACTGGCTGATTGAGTTCAGTTGGCGTCTGTAAACGATCTCCTTGGATTCTCTCTTTTTTCTTTTATTTTTTTCTTTTATTTACAACTTAAATTGACTATTTTTTGTGAAAGCTGTATACCCTGCACTGTATCAACATGCATGTCTGCAGTTCTCGCATTAGCGGTTGAGTGCATGGATTCTAGCGGCCAGAGATATGTGGAGAAATATTTGAATGTGAAATATGCATTGAAAAGTATAAACATGCAAATTATTTACCCTTGTAAATTAGATGTGGAGCTTTGTGATATTCAGTAACCAAGACTATACTTGTCAGTAACTTTTTTGATAATTGGTTCCATGAAGACATTAAAGTTAAATGTGTTAACAGGACAAGGGAAAAAGGCCATGCATGCTCTTCAGCTGCTAGCTACATACAGTTTTTGGAATCCACTAAATCAAGCTTTCACTATATCAGGCTTTTACCAGCATGGCAGAGTGTTACATAAGCGTAGGAAGCTGTTTGAAAGTGGGGGCGGAAGGGTATGTTAGTGACCAATGTCCCGGGGGAGGGGTCTTAGGGAAGGGGGTGTCTCCCTCCCCTTTGGAAAATTTTTTGACTATTTACAGTGCTCTAGATGCAAAATGGTGCAAGTTTTGACAAACTTTGAAGTAATTTTGTCCCTTTGGAAATTTTTTGACTATTTTAAGTGCCCTAGATGCAAAATGGTGCAATGTTTGACAAACTTTGAAGTAATTTCATTGCATTCAATACCATATTTTGGCAGCGTGTCATCAAAAGTGCGGGGGGGGGGCGAAACAAGGCTTTCGCCCCCACCATCGAGAGTGGAGGGGCGGTCTCCCCTCTGTCCCCCCTTTTCCTACGTGTATGTGTTACACGTGGATAAAGGCATTTCCTCATTATGTTTGCCTGTTTATACTCAAAGAATATTGAAAGATGATGTATTATGAGAAAATTTCCTCACTTGACAAATCTCCATGCATGGGGAGCAGTCCCATTAAGATTCCCCCGTTGGAAGTGTGGGAAGTATTTCCCGTGGGTCAAAATTCCGAGGGGGATTTCCGGTTTCTTAGGTAAAATTCATCGGTTTTTTAGTAAGGGCAAGCCATTTCTGTTGCCGGTGTCACTAAGCAAATGTAACCCGACTTCCTAGCTACAACTCCTACCCTTGTTTTTTAGTTATGTGCCGCTTTCATTAAATGCAAATCTTGAAACCAGACACAAATATCATGTGAGAATGCATCATGTTTGAAAACCAATCCCCAGCAATGTAATTATAAACTTACCATTTGTCCCATTTTCAGGCGACTATTTTAAGGTAGTTGATGAAGAAAATTCCTGATTCCTACTGTAACTGGTATCTGGAGAGATAAACCCGAATATGCATCTCCGTGATCCATAGTATCTTACATGAACTTAAAAGGATAGCTCGTTGGCAGTGCCATCTAAATCCTCAGCTGCGTGGCAAAGCCTAAGCAGGACAAAACGATTTAAACTTTTAATGTTTGATACCCGCAAACTTCCCTCAAATTTCCTTCCTTGGAGAAAAATCAATTAACCTGCAAGTCGTTAACGTACATTGTCGATTTCAGAAGATAGACCACAGCTGTCTTTAGCTTTGTCATGTGAGATAGCAGTTCTGGAATGATTGGCATAGTTTAGATGGCAAAAACTACGGAAGCCCATTAGTGCCATTGAAATAAAAATTATTTGTTATTAATTTGTTTGTTATTTTGTTTTTATTTTTTGTTATTTTAAATTATTAATTTGTTATTACAAATTAATTCGGACGGACGTGTATGGTGCACCTATCGTGCCATAAGTTCTGAAATCGACATATGTCGATTTAAATTGACATATGTCAGTTTCTCGTGATCTGATTGGATAAAATCGTCATATCTGGAGAAAATTGACATAAGTTCAATTCATATGCCATTTTCTCATCTTGTTATTGGTCTACCATCGTCACATGTTGCTTCCGAGCCCTATGATTGGAGGAAGTCGACATATGCCAGTTTCTCGACGGGAGGTAGCGATGCATTTTTAGTGCTTGCATGTTTTTGCACCTGTGCGGAAATGCTCCCACACTGAATGAAAGATGGCCCTTGAATTAAATTCTTTTAGAAATGGAATGCATAAAGTTGTCAGTGGGGATATTGACAAGCTGGAGTATGGAACACTATTTTGCGGTTTATTTACAAAGGATGATAAATCATGTCTGACATTGAAAATAACAAAATTAAACTTAAAGTTGTAGATGGACAGTATGTTATGATGACATCAAGTTGTTATTGGATCTCATGACCCAGTTTAGGCCCGTAGATGTGATAGTATCCAAGTTAAAGTTATAGTGGACATACACGATGCTTTGTGCGAGCCATTAACTGTAAGACCATTTCGATTGGAATTATTACAGAATTGTGGAAGCTCACTTATATCACTACCCTGTAAAAGGAAGGAGATAAAACTAATCCCTGTAATTATCGTGCAGCTAATATATCGTGTACTTCTTCTACTTAGACTAATATAAGTGTGCATCTTAAAATGAATAATTTACTTAATGGTACCTTTTCGGTTGTGTTCAACGGTCATTAACTACTTTAGAGGTATTGAGGCGCTTGGTGTCTGGCAAGTATAATTGATGAAGGTGGATCCATTGACGTGGATTTTATGGAAGTTTTCGATAGTTTCTCTCAAGCAAAACTTAAATCTGGCAACTCCTTAATATAGAACGCTAAGGGTAGGTATGGGTGAAGTGTTTTTAAAATCGTCCGTCTCATTTATAACAGGACTATTTCATCTAATATGCTGAATGTTAGTGCTGGAAAAATTCAAAAAGTTATTCTTTTAAACTTAAAAACAACAGTATGAGACAGATTTTCAAAGATTTGCTTTTAATGTATAGTTGTTAATTCATTGGATATCTTCCACTCACAGATTTGGAACCTAACTCAGTAACTTTTGAAAGAAGACTTCATTACTTTTGGAAAAAAATTGGATGTAAAATTAGATTCTAATGCAGAGTCTTCAGAAGGGGAAGGCTGGGGGAGGCTGCAGCCCGTAATAAATTTTAATATCAAGATTTCGTGTCTTTTGACGTCAAAATACGTTAGAAAATGTTAAAAATTCGAAGTAAATGGCTTCGCCCGCCTTAATCTAGGAAACATTTCAAACGCACTTTGAGGCTGAATATCCCTTTTATAGGCCGTATGCATATGACGTCAAATTGAAGGCAAGTGCATTCCATTTCAACTTACAGCAACAAATGCAGACAACTGATTTGTGGATTGGTCGGATACGCGCTAGTCTGCTACGTGAGTGTGAAAAGTCTATGACGTGCGTGCAGTGAGCTTCAAAGTTTTGCCTCCGAGATGACGTCGCGTGACGTCATTGCATAAGGTCTATTCATGTTATCACAATGGTTTTTTGATACCCAGTTTGGTACATTTGTTTTTGATGCCGATAAAGAGAATTTGAGATCATTGACAACGTAGGTTTGAAAGCAAGGTCTCTTGGGGCAAAATTCTGAGTTTTAGCAAGTGGTTGAGAAATTGAATGCATTATTAAAGGCTAAGTTCCACTGTGTTGATTTTTGGGCTACCTTCCTAAATAGGAGGGATCTTTTATCGAAAGATGTGTTGCACTTCTCTGGCATTGGAAATAACGAACTGGGTAGGTTGGTTCTAATATTGTTGACTATCAGTGTTCAAAATAGGTTCGGGATAGGTTGTCAGCAATAGGGGAGGGGGTACTTGAGTTCTATTGTGCTCAGAGAGATTCTGTTAGTAACAGAGGGAAACGCTTGTCTAGGATGATTTCTAAAATCAAGGACATGTTGGCTAATGTTCGCAGCATTTTCAATCACCTCGACGAGTTTCTTTCAGTTGTTTACGTAGACAATCCAGACATAGTTGGGGTTACCTAGACTTAGCTTCAAAGTGAGGTCAGAAATTTTGAAATTCAAGTTCCTGGGAACAAAATGTTTAGGCAAGATAGGACTGATGCAGTTGTGGGTAAGGGTCGTGGGGTTTTAACGCATGTGAGGGATAGCCTGAGTTGTGTCGCTGTCACCTTCAAGTTCTCTTTTGGGCTCTCTAACTGCTTGTGAATGAGTATGAAACTCGATTGCTTAATGGCATTATTTATCGTTCGCCAAATTTTATCTCACAACTGTTCTATTTCTAATACAGTTTAGACTACCAGCTGGTTTTTCGTTGAAACCATTTAACAACCCACTTTATGTGCTTCATTTTAAACAAAGCATTTTTATTTTATTTTGACGTTTTGACATGTTAGGAATAAAAAATAGTAAAGTGTTCTCGGTGGGACTGTCCATGCAGGAAATCCACAACAGTCAAAAATGTAACGGGCGAATTAACAACTGCTAAACCAGCAAATATCCCCTATCATACCACTATACCACTAAATAGTATGGCTTTGGCCCGAACAATCTGGCACTTAGGGCGGTTTTGTGAATTGTGATTGCTGTCAAAACCACTTGAAGTCTTGATCACAGGGTGAAATTAGTTCAAGGACATATGTTGCTTTTGCATTTTAATCGTTGAAAGATATTTTGCACTTTGGCAACTGTGTTGCAGACATATTTCTAAGCTGAAATGTCTGATTACAATCCGTTTGTACCAAACGGAAGACTTTGTCATACAATCATTCTGCACTGACTGCTAGTTTATATGGCAAAATAATATACATCATTGCTAACTTTTCCCTTTCGTTTTGGATACTCTCTGGAAAGAGTTATTCGTAGGTAGTAGTCTGTAGACGAAATTCGGCAGACTCGTATTGTCACAAGACTGAAGAATTGTTTTTTGAACCCTTTGGATAGTCTACATCCATGACGAAAAAATGAATTACCCTACTGTTTAAACGTTAAGGGTACACTGAAGTTGGACGAAAACCTCAAAAACGGAACTTTCAGGCAAAAATGAGAGAAAAGTCCCACCCCCCGCCCGTACGAAAGGACCAGGTACATGAAGACCCCAAAGCATGGCTCTGTTTGAGAATCTTCATGCTCATTCAGATGGACTCGACTTTGAAAGTAGTTTTCCAAAGAATTTGACCGCATTTGCTTTTCTGAAGATCGATCGCAGTGAATGATCAATGTTTTCATATTGTAAGTAACAAAGAACGCTTGAGAGAGGGAGGAAGGGGGGGGGGGTCTTACGGGGTATGAGAAACCTTCAAATTTTGTAAGCAAAGATAAAATTGTTAAAAATGCTTTTAACCTACATGTTTCCCTCAGGAGATTTTACACTGCATGGTAACCAATGCTGGGCTTTCGCTGAAATTGCGTCGGTTTAAATGGTAATATAATTTCTGAGTCTCCTCCCATTATCCCTACCCTTACGTAAATCCTTCATAGGGCACTGATTGTAAGATATTGATTATTCATTAAAATGCTAGAATTTGAATTCTTCATCCTCCAAAATTTTATGGGAGGAGGATGCTGAACTCTGTTATGATGACGTGCAAACCATTAGGAAACTGAGAAGGGAGGGAAAGTTTCATTTCAGTGCCCAAAACGTCCTCTTTCTACTAAGTGGTCAGATACTCTAACCAACTAGAAGTATTATTTAAAAACAAAGATCCAATCAGCTTTGGAACAACAGGTTTTATGAATAATGTAGGAGATGAAAGAGTCAAGAGAAACCAAAAACTTCTTTGCCACTGACCATGGGCGTCGATGCCGGAGGGACAAGGGGGACATGTCCCCCAATATTTGAGAAATCGCCCATTGAATTTGATTTTTCACACAGTTAATTATTTGGAAATGGGGTCATGCCCCTCAATATTGAGAACAAACCGTCGCCCTTGCCACTGACGGTTTATTAGGAGTGATATCGAAACCTTTAGCAGCACTTGTCTATTTTTGAATTGTGACTTAGCCAGGATATCACTCTGGCCAAAGAATTCTGATGGTATCTTCAGAAAGTATGTGCTCAAGGGGAAACCATATGGGTGACGGGGGAATTCAGCTGTTAAACAATTGTTAGATTGGCGTTATCTTTCTTTTTCCCAAAAGAAAGAGACCTGTTGGTGTGTCAAAGAAGCTTAATGGGTTACTCGTTTGGGGGAAGGGGTGGGGGTTGTCGTTACCTCAGTATATTATTTTAGGCCTTGATAAGTGGTTGATGAAGTTGTAAGATGATAATCCTCATAGGGTATGTACCAATGGTACAGATTTCTCAGGTCATATCTCCAAAAAATTGTGCTATTTCAAATTTCGAATTGCGTAAACGGATGCATTTATAAAGAACCTTTGGGTAAAAATCTTTCCTAAACATTTTTAAAGTGTATCAAAGAAAACCAGAGATCCTTCCACGGCAAATAGGTGCCGTACACTCTTAAATACATGTGTACCTTAGTAGTCTACACCAAGAAAGCGCAAACATATAGCAGACTATCAAAGTAGGTAGGCTACATTGAGTATGATGTCATTATGCGGAATGTAAGATAAAAATGTCCTGATATGTATAACCTTACCAAGCATCCCAGAATAAGCCCTTTTTCTGCCTTTTCTATGATTTGAAGGGTTTACACAATAAATGAAGAGAATATTTTAGGAATAAATCGCATTTGTCGGACTATTATTGGTGAATAAACCGTCGAGACTCCAAATTTGACAAAATAACGGA
>WURT03059181.1:0-13918 GCA_009936505.3 Holothuria glaberrima | reverse complement strand
TGTCATGTGGGTGGTTCATGTTTGTTACAGTATATCATATATGGCAAGGAATCTCTAAGCCTTTTGGCTTTCTGGTTCCAACTAGCAATTACAAAGGATTGTGGGATAGAGTTTTGGTAGGCGTCGTTTTGAACACAGTTACTGTAAATGCCTTCGACGAAAAGTATGCACACCAAAAGTTTATCCCATTATCCTTTGTAATTTCTATTAGGAAAAGGTGTATAAGTGTTGGTAGAAAATGAAGATAGAAAACAGAAATTTGATTTGCACATATCACACACAGTATCATCATTAGATTGACCTGCCTATGGCCTCCATCAAGTGTTTCAATTAGACATGAATTTCTTAACAATATTATTTATATGATTCACCAAGTTCCTTCTAGAAATGGAAAGATTTTAAATTTTCGTTGATTGATTGTCATTACCTCTACAGTTTTTTGGGCCATTCCTTCACCTGATTGCCATAGTCGTCGTGACTTTGAGCTCATGGTTTGTTGCTGGTGCATTAGGAACCCTTGAAAGGAAGGGTAAGAATTTTCTCAGTGTTTATATTTATTTTTGTTTTGTTTTATTTTATTTTTAGTTTCTTAGGTTTAATTAACTTCAGAAATGTAATGTTTCATTTTCTGACAGTTAAATTGAACTAAAATGATGAAAAAAAACTGATATTGCTCAACCAAACTCAGTTATCAGAAACTTTCCTTGAACAAGCAGAATGGTGATGAATGGAAATTTTTCTATGTGCAAACTGTGTTGTGTCTGAAAGATGGCAAGAAAGGGAATGATATCACTAGGGTTTCTTTGGCTAATATTATTATTATTATCTCCAAGCATTTATAAAGTGCTTTTCCATCAAGACCAAGGCTCTGTACAACAGTTTTAATTTACACCTAAATTACAAAACTTGAAGAACAATAAAATAATAAGAGAGAGAAAATAGAAACCTGCTTAAAATGTTAGAACAATAAATATGTACAAAGAAAATAAATTGTAAGAAGTGTGTCAACACTGAAAGGAATAAGCAAATGGTCTAATGTTTTGGGAAAGATGGGTTTCAGTAATTTTAGTAAATTTTTGGGGAGGAAGAGAGAGAAAAAACTGGCATATTATATGAACTGGGTAAGCAAAAATCAGAGTGCTTAGACCTTAACCTAAATGTAAAGTAAAACGCCCCCACACTGTACGCTTTAGAAAACTTTTCAGGGAAATAGTCTCTTTGATATTAGGGAAAGAAGGTTCCTCAAATAAGCACCAGAGATTCTTCCTGATTTTAAATTTATTTCTGTATGATGATGAGTAATATATGCAGAGAGGGTGGTTGTCAACTAAAATGATTATAAAGTAGTAATTTTTTGTTATTAAGGAATGTGTTGATGATTGAAAAGATTGACTTCAGAAATATTTAAACACAAATGTCTCCAGCTGTGAAGAATGTATATACAAGGTATTCAAAATTGGTAAATTATTACATCATATAAGTGCTGTAAAGTCCAGGTAACAAGAATGGAATTAACAGACAGACAAACACATTCTTGTAACAGAAGGGTTTATCAAAAACAAAAATATCTATGCAAAGCCTCCAAAAGCAGGGGCAGCAGTTTGTATCAAATTTACAGCACAGGTTTTGCAAGTATGGACAAAGCCCATTCTTTTTCTCACAACTTCCCTTCCTGACCCCCTGGACATCCATGGGTGATATTCCCAGCCCATTCTTTACAATGCACCTTCCATCTAGAAGTACCATCCAATTTCTGGTACAGTGGGGACCAAAAAGATTAGACACCCCTGTTAAATGTGTTGCAATTATCCCTGTTATTGCTCTGATTTAGGGACTGTGGTTGCATCGACAAGTTAATTATTAAAAGAGGATGAAGCCACTTTGATTGTGATCATCTTTGCTAACAAACAGAGATCAATGTTAGGCAGTGTATTGCATTTTTTAAAAGATGTTGGTGAAATTATTACTTAAAACCACTCTAAACTCACCCCAGACAGTAACAATTCTCCTTACCAGTTACCTTATAGCTCCTCCTCCAATTCAAACCGAACCTCCTGTAATATTACACCTCTTAGCCAGAGCCACAGCTTACCTGCACTGAGTTTAAATTGCTCGAGGCAATATTGTCAAACACATTGTGTGTGTGAGCTAAATTGCTAACACAGCTGACTGTACAGTACATTTTATTGTTGACCAGCCAGAGTGAAACTGTTTTGTACGAATGAATGTCAATCAAAGTGCAGTTACCAACTGTATTTAGAACTCTGGGGATATTCCTAAATCTGTTTGGTCAGAGAGGTGCAAGTAACTCTCTGTTTGGGGGGGATGCCATTTCCCCTTTAAAGCTAAAATTTGTAGCAGTTTTGTATGTTACAAAATGCAGGATTTTAATGTTTTCATATGAAAAAGCAAAATGCCATTTCAATTAAGGAATAGTATGTTATACTCTGGAACACAGAAAGGTGTGACTTATAAAGTAGTAACATGAAGTTTGCATCAGAGTTGGGAAGCTGTGGGGGGGGGGGGGATGGGATGTTTAGTAGGAACTAAACAGTAATGCTGGAAGTGATAAGTGATAAAATTAAGTGAGACATGTACCACTCTGCTTTTGTAATTCTAACTTATTTTGCCATTCTAACCTATTTTACTTTCCTGTTCTGTTTGTTTTCATTTGCATAATAGAAAAGTTTGCATCATAGTTGGTTAATTTTTAGTGGTATAGCTGGCATATTCTTAAACAGATATGCTTAAATTAAAAATGGATGAAATTGGAATGATAGATGTAGTTGCTTTGTAACACCAACTTGTTTTAATATTAATTTTCATTAATTCTTTTAGTTCTATTCTTTTTGGTTTGCTTTGTTTCTTGGTTCTATTGCATTCTATCTGGTTCAAGAACAATACCTGGACGCAATTTACCAGGATGAAATTGGTAGTCTCCTCCCCCAGGAGAAGGACTTGACTCCTGACAAGAGCTTCGCAAAACCTTTAAGTAGGCAAAACTTTGAAACATCTTTTCAGATCTTATTTTTGCACCTTCCTTCTGTTTAACACCTAATTACCATTCAAGATCTGCCCACGCATGAATATTTGATGCCTCTCTGTGTCATGTTACTGCATTTATCAGTTGTTACAGCCTTCCTTATAACCAGTCTCCTTAAGTCATTTTCAGTGGAGTTACCATGAACTCATGATCATGTCTCAATAGACACTCCATGATTACTCCTGCTGTTTCAGCCATCTGTCCACTACCTCCTTCTAGATTCCAACTCCTTTTATATACTTCTTCCTTCTCACTATCTACTCATTTTCCTTTCTCAATATAACTGTCTTTTCATCATCTTGTATTTTCCTTCCTTGCTTTCCCCACTTCTCCTCTTCTTTAAAACCTATCCTATAATTATCTTTGAATGGAGGGCAAGAACCTCTTATATACAACAGTTTTGCTCCTGATGTCACCTATTATTAGTCAAGTGTAATGTCCATCTCTGTATGAGACCATCTGTTCAAAAATAGTTGCTTTTGTCAGCCCTCCATACACTCATGCTTTTCTTCCTCAGCCTGCTGTCTCATATATCCATGCACCCCCTAACCATGACATGCTGCTACCCATGTGGCAGGTCCCTACATGCCCACTGTGGGAGGTCACTGGCTACCCTGCATCCAGGCTCCTATGTCCCTGATAACTTCTCAACCCTGTTTGAGGTCATTGCTATTCATGATTTGACAAAGAAGACATCTTTATTTATTGGCTAGAGAAAAATATCAAAAATGTTTAAAATAGCTACAAAACAGCTACAAAACAAATTGAAATTGCAAGAAAATTTACTTTTACACCAACAGGATGATTAAAATTACTGTAGCTTAATGAAAATGCATCATATCTGTGGGGTGGAAGGAGGAAAGTACAAGATATTTCTCCTGCTTTTATGTGTGCATTTAATGTTCATTTTAAGCATAGTTATAAACATTGCCACATGCTTAGGTGTCTTAACTCATTTTGGCATGTATACAGTTTTCCACATAAGAAATTGACTCAACATCACCAAACAAACTACAAAGTAGCTGGCAAGTAATGAATGGAAGATCTATGTAGGGTGAACAGTAGAAGTAATTGTACAGTGTAATATAATGTTTTGCATAACAATAAGTTTATGTATGAAATTTTCATAATTTGAAGAGGTATTTTCTTGAAAAAAGTATAAGCAATTAGAATAATCCCAAAAGACTTACGTTAGGGCAGCAATCAACTGAAATGTAGATATTTATATGCACACCAGTGGTAACACCAAAGGGGAGGGGAGGGAAAGAAGACATTGGGGGTATTTGCTCTCCAGTAAAGACCTTTGCCCCCACTTGCCTCTGAGTCCATTCCTATACAAAGGTACACAGTTTACAGGATCAGTGCGCAAGCACAACTCTCCCAAAATTTTGGCTTTCCTATTTTCTCCCCTCCCAATGTTCGAAATCCTGATAGCACCACTGCATGCTGCCCACTCATCTTCCAGTTATTAAAAACCTTCAGAAATTCGTGCTGTAGAGGTGTCCAGGTGGAATGGCTTTAGAACTGTTTTCCAACCTATTTTATTTCATATTTCCCTCCATTCCCAAATCTTTAATTGGTAGTATGCTGCTGACAAAATTTCTGCACGGTTTCCTCATTGATGCACTTTTTTATCTGTCAAAACCTTTAAATGTGGTTCATAAATGTTGTCATAAATCATCAAGCTGCAGTTGATTTCCTTTTTAAAGTATTTGTCATGGTATCGTCCTGAACAGGATCATTTTCAAACTACTGAAACCTTTCACAATGTGATATAAGAGTGTATTGTAATTTCCTGCATTTTTTTTCTTTCACGAATTTTATCATCCAGTATGCAAATATTGAAACACTCAACCTGTTCTGCTGGGTTGAAGAACAATAATTGTGTTTCCTGAGCTTGCAAACCCTTTAAAATCAGAATGTTGTGGTTTTCTGTTTTCTATATTAATATTAATAACATGATAGTAATAAAAAAAATAACAGGAAAATCCCACAACCAGCTTGTAGGGAAAAATAGCACCACCATTTTTCTTACCATACTTAAAGTAATATTCATGTGCCACATGTACAATGCACAGGAAGTTAGTACCCGTTTCATCATACTTTTCAAATCGCAAGTCGCAAATGTCAAACTGCATGACGCACATGGATAGACTTTTGTTAAGTTCTATTTTCAGAGATTGTAAAGTAGGCAAGTGAAGTGAAAGATACAATGGGTAATAATTTTTTCAAGTTTCCCTTTTTTATATTACCCAAATTTTGCCAGTGCAGCTTAACAAAAGAAACTCTTTCATGTGCAATCATTAAATCAATAGTGCTCTTGATAAAGGTACTTGGAGACATTTTATTTCCGTTTGACCACAAATGGTTACTCGGGAAATGGCACTTTATTTGATTATCCCTATCTCATTGCATTGTATTCCATAATGTGTAACTTAAAATAGATGGTGATATAGTACATATTAAATCAGATATAGAAAGGTTCCTTTCTCATGCCATACCAGGAAATATTCCACTATACTATACTACTTCCTGTAAGTGAATGATGTCGATAAGACCAAAGTTACACTAGTACGAACGAACTTTTCATAAATAAGGTTAGGGGTAGGATTACATATGTGTAGTGTAGAGTACAAACACAAGCAGAATTTTGGTTTAGTTTACCTTCTGTTCAGTGGACCTTGGTCTGATGGGGCTTCACTCCAATAGGCAAATGATGATACATTATAGAAATTTTATAGGTGTTATGACCAGCACACATTTCTTCTTTGATTCACTATGTCAAAATAGCCAAGCTGCAGCTCCTGCAGCCAAGCTGCAGCAGCTGCAGCCAAGCTGCAGCAGCTGCAGCCATACTTTATTACTGAACAAATTACAATAGTAGTATCAATTTAATCCTGCTATTGTTATGGTTGTGTTGCCGTGCAGAAAAGCATGGCTGAGGCAGCTGCAGCTTAGCTGAGGCAGCTGCAGCCTATTGGTGTTGACATGGTGCCTTAGAGGCTTTATTCCTTTACTGCACTTCTTTGTTTCTTCATATTTTGGTACTTTTATGTCCCAGAATTCCCCATACTCCCTGGTGTGGAAATCTACAAGCCATTTATACTTACTCCTGTTTACAAATATAATTTCCATTTACCTACAGTAAATCCATGTGTTAAATAGCACAGTGATGGAGGGTGTCCTTTAATAGAGGGCGCCTGACCTAGCCCTTTCTGACTTGCCAAGTCTAAGTGCAAATAGGAGGTTATGAGGGGCAAAGAAATTACCAACATGTTTTACCTCCATGTTAGTCTGCTTTTCTGAAGTGATTTCAAAAGAAAATAGGGACAAAAAGAGTTTGAACTGCAGTTATTAATACTATGATGTCTGTTTCACAATTGAAAACCATCTTAATATTCACCTCATTTTGCAGTAATACTCTTATTGTTGATTTCTGTAAGGCAAGCTTTTGTATCAGTTACTGGTAAAGTTAGGGAACATAATTACTCAAACTGTATGATATTCCTGTAATTGCCTCATAAACTCAGTAAAATTATTCCCTAGCATTGACCAACAAAAGTTTCTTGGTTCTTGAAAACAGTCTCTGTGCTACATGCACATTTGAAAGCAGGGGGAGGGGGTGAAGGGGTGGGGAAGAGGGGGGCATCCCTAAGCAGAAGCAGTCCAGAGTAATGTTTTTTTTTCAAGCAGGCCCTAGCAACCTAAAGTTTTGCTACTCCCCATACATGTTCCTGGCTCCTTATTCTCAAATCAGAGTCGTAAGTCCTGAAAAAAGATAAGCCAGTTTTAACTTTGTTGTTTTCGTATTATATATCCTCCCATTTAAGGACGAAGGGTGCAAGATGAACTGATCTCCCCAAATCAAGTCATTGAATTTTTCCTGCCGAAGGAGAAGAAGTTATATGAGGGCAAGCAGAGCAGTGTCAAAAGTAGGCAAAGATTTGTAGTGAACTGTACTGCATTTCTTCCTTGTGTTTTCTGCTTGCTATGCTTCTGTTGTTTTATAATACCAGCCTTTTTCCTACAGTATTTCACATGTCAACCTGCACTTTGATGTATGCCCATTCACTTATCATAATTATGCTCATGAACCATAACATAAAACTAGTGTTGCATTTAGATAATCGAATAAAAGTTTACCAGTCAAGTGAGCATATCCTCATACCTAAAATTTGGCATACTTACTTGTTCTGGGTTTTTGAGAATGGATTTGTACTCATACTCATGTTGAAAAAGTTGGACATTGGCAAATTTTTGTTCTCGTGACATTGTACATAGATTACAAGTCTATGTGCAGTTTTGTCAAAAGAAGGCACAAAATTATTATTATTACTACTAGACCGGTGCTTATATAGTACAAAATCTCAAAGATTTAATGTGCTTTAGAAAGAAAATACATATATTGAACACTACACATAGATTTGCTTAAAGTAAAATGTTTTCAAAGTTGTAGAGTACTGTAAAGCATCCTAGCGATCTGTGTGTTTCACTGCTTACTGTGCTTCTGTCTGTGTGTAATGCCAACCTTTGCAGTTTTCATGTGTGAATTTCCACTTTGCCGTGTGTCCATCCATCTGTCCTAATTATACTCAAATACTTCAACCTGAACTAGTATTGCAATGTAAAGTACAGTCATATGGAAATATCTGACATGTTGTATGTACTAGTACTCACAGTTTAGCACATTTACCTGTACTCATACTAGGACCTTGCAGACTTGTAGTGAGTATGTACTCACTCTCACATTTTGACACATTTACATGTACTCACACTAGGATCTTGAAGACTTGTAGTGAGTACTTACTCATACTCACACTTTGACACATTTACCTATAATCATGCTAGGATCTTGCAGACTTGTGGTGAGTACTGTATGTAATCATTCTCACACTTTGACTCTTTCACCTGTACTCATACCAGGATCTTGCAGACTTGTAGGGAGTATGTACTCATTCTCATACTTTGACTCATTCACCTGTACTCATACTAGGATCTTGTATACTTGTAGTATGTACTCATACTCACACTTCAACACATTTACCTGTACTCATACTAGGATCTTGGAGGGTTGTAGTGATTTCGTACTCACACTCACACTTTGACACATTTGTCTGTACTCATACTAGGATCTTGCAGACTTGTGCATTCTCATCTCATACGTTCTTGTACGTTCTCATATTCACAGTTTAGGGCATCTGTTGCCCTTTAAGCTCATACTTTTGAGGATGGTTTTGTAGTGTTAAAATGTTTTTACACATATTTTGGAAGGAAAGCATTTCTAATAGAATGCAAAATGTAGCATATTTATTCATGAAAAGGACTTGCACTGTGCTGTTTCTCTTAATGCAACCGTAGGCAAAACGTTAAACTTGCATGTACCAAGGCATAGTACTCATACTTCAAGTCTCAAGTGTGGGAAGACCTGTCAGTACAAACTTTTTATGCTCAACCTGCTCAGGGAAGAGCATAGGGTGGAGCTGTGAGTGGGGAGGAGGGATTAGTATAGGTATTAGTAGGGTTATGGAGGAGAACACTTTGTACACCCTGATAATGCATGTTTTGTACAATTATATGGATGTTCTTGATTTACTGAGTTCAGAGCTGATGTAGAGCTGATTTTGATGCAGAATACCCCAATGTTGGATAGCATGAATTGTACAGTGCCTGCCTATCTCCCTGTCGGATGAAATTGGTAAATTTTATGCCCCAAATATCTCTATACTTTAATAGAACAAATTACGAACACAAGACAACTGAGGGCCCGGAAAATGGATGACAGCCCATCCTGAGTGTTAGAGAAAACCACAGGCACCTTTACTTGGTAAGGTGTGGGTGGGTGTGCAGGGCTAGGTTGTTCTGTTTTGTAAATGCATATAAACAGAACTGTGAAGACGACTGAAGCAATGAAATTCAACATGGGAAGGGTGAAAGTTTTGGATTCCTATTGAAGAATCTGCCCATTTTGAAAGCAAACACAACCATTGAGGCGACTGATCTCTGCCATGGGTTACATACTTTGTCAAACCCATAATAGTTCCTCGACATTGAAAAAAAAATCCAGACAGAATTGCCTTCCCAAATTAGAGAGGGAGAGCAGCCTTTCCAAGGGATGGAGGCTTAGTCCCCCATGATCTTACCCAGCATTTCCCCTACTACCTGCCTGAGTTCAAGAAACTTTTGAAATAAAATAATTTCATGCATGTTAAAGCATAATCTCTTTTTCATGAGTTATCATTTCTTTCTCTGACTATAACAGTTTTCTGAATGACCTTGTGACTTTCCCTTTGTTCTTGATTTTCCCTCTGCATAATCTCTTGTTCATACATGTGAAATTGCATTTTTACGCATTACCATGAATCTGCAAACCTGGATACCACCTCCTATTTACACATGCAACGTCTCTCACCTACCTGCAATATTAAATGGGAAAAATTGCAAAAACAGTAAAAACAGTGGAAAGGGGAGTCCTCATCCTAGGGGACACTACTGTATATTGTCCTCTTCATGTGCTAGTCAGGAAAATCTGAGTACAATTTTGTGAAGTCTTCAATACATGGTATCTGAAAGAAGGCCAATGCAGGGGGTCCTTGAATGAGGGCTTCCTTTCCCACTATACTGTCAGTTTTTGCTAGGTACCCATTGTGGGCAGGTGATGGTTTTTATTGCACCCCCTCCTTTCATTATTTTTGAAAGTGAGAAAAAAAATCACCAGTTTTTACTAAAACATCTGTGTCTCCATAGAAAGTTTTTTTTCTGTTTCAGTTGCAAATTTTTACTCCTTTGTCATTTCAGAGTGGGTACAGGCTGTAGTTAGTCAGTTAGTTAGATGAGGTTTAACGGCCCAGTTTACAACCAATTGGTTCAAGTCAAGCCGGCCACGGCCTTTTTACCAGTTGTGGCTCACTGGCTTGTTTTCCCTTACTCCATTGCTTATGCGGAGCATCACGCACAACGGCAGAACGTTCCATTTTATAAAGTCTTTGGTATGACTCGACCTGGGAATCGGACCCGGGCCTCCTGTGTGAGAGGCGGATGCTCTAACCACTAGACCAAACATGCGGGTCATAGGCTGTAATTGAAAATAGCATTGCTGTACAATGCCCATCTTTTACTTTCTGAACAGAAAACCAATTAAACTGTGTCTCTTGTCCAGCACAAGTTTAAGTGCTAACTTTGCAATTTAAATAAATTTTGTTCCAATATATATGCTTTTCATTCCACCCCCTACGTACTCCATTCTGAGAGACAGAAGCGAGAACTGTTTTCTTAACTTCCTTAACACATAAAAGGCTTCATATAATTTTAAATGTTATTTATGTTCTATCACACCCAGCACTTCATAATTTAATCATTCACAAATATTGCCAACATAAAAAATTTCGTCTACTGCCATCCATCAATGATCTGCCTATCAGAGTTGAGAATAATTGCTGTTTGACAAGTCATCAATAGTCTATAAATTCATCAAACTTTCAAAATTGTCATGTAAGTGAATCAGGCTGGCTAGGTGTTAATTCACCACAATTGATAGTTGTGTTTGACAAAGAATCATTCGTCTCTTGGTTTTTGATGACAAACAAGTTCTTTCGTATTTAAAAAATTGTTTAGGCTGCTGTCATGGACAACCATTTCCTGCTTCTATTATTCTCATCCAGCTCTTTTTCAAATTAATGACGTCTGATCAGAAGATATTTTTGCTGTGTATATATTCTATTTTGGCGATTATTACATCGGCGCCTTGCTTCCTGATATTTTTTTAATTGCAGTTCATGTGTCCATTATTTAAACATAATGAAGACAGGATTTCTTTTATATTCTTGGAAGGTAGATAGCAAGTTTTTGAAAACTTCCTTAGAATGGTTGAATATTGAATTTGAAGAATAAAACTTTTATTGTCATACCAGAGCACAGAAAATAGTTTTCAGTGGCATAGCCAACGGGGGTAGAGTGCCCCCCACAGGAAATTTTGGAGACATGGTGGGCGATGTTAAAAAAATGAAGGAGAGCAAAAAAAAAAAAGGTGTGGCACCAGAGGGGGAGGGGGCAGGGTGGCCATTGCCCCCGTCGGGGAAGGCTCCCCTCATTGGGGAAGGCTACCCCAGTCTGGGAATTTTTAAATTTTTATCGGGGTTCTTAGTCCATATGATAAAGTATGCAGTCCCCCGATGGTGACTAGTCTCCGAGACGGTTTACCTGTTTTTTGCTCTCAAGAGGACAATTTCTCTAATAAGAACCCAGAATATCAGTGTGCAAATCGGCTTTTGAAGTATTAAGTGATATTGTGCAAAATATGCCCTGCAATGGTATGGGATAGCTAGGCTCCTTCATATCCCCTTCTCACCACCCCCTCAAAATAGGGCTGTGGGAACTTGGGGTCGCTGGCATGGCCTGCCCCCTGTCAGGAGAATTCTGTCAGCTCCCATGGTCGATTTACTTACTTTGGTTATCAAAAGAGTTATTTCTGCGATAAAACCCAAAATTTTCGGTATGCTTTGCCCACTCCTCTTCAGTTCAGTTACTTACAGCTAATAAAATAAAAACCCATCCCATCTTTTCAAGTAACTTTATAAGTAGAATACATGGATTTATGTAAATGTTGGGAATTTCATCTCATTTCACTAAACTTAGTTGATGTTCTCTTGTGTCTGTCGTGCGGTACGGCTAGTGACTCGAGGAGGGAAGTACAATTTAAAATGTGCCCGATAGGGCCCATATGCCTGGACAAATGACCTATATAAGCTTTAAAAAAGTACAAATTTTTTTAGTGAAGGCTTACCCAAAAAATTTTTGCGCGCTTTTCCACAGTTTAAGTTCCGGGAAATACAGCGGGGAACTATTTTCCTCTAGCATATTTTATGCAATGTATGCCTCGCAATGGCATGGTATAATGAAAAGGTTTTCTTTAAATCCCCCTCACCAACCCCAAGGGATTGGTTGTCGGGCTTTGGGGTCGCTGCCGACCCCCCCCTCCCCAGGGGGATGAGAAAGTTTTCCTTCACACTTTATGACTTGTATATGTGTTATGAAGCAATGGACTTGAAAGTGGAATCTGTATTTTTTGGAGTGCGGCAACTATTTTGAGAGAGGCCATTTTTACTCGGAGGGCGGGTCACCCCTTTAAAACCCCTGGTGGAGAACACTGGGATCTAGTAAAAAAGGAACAAAATATGCTCACCATTTTGCATCTAAGCCCTTCGAGACAGCAAAGAAAATTCAAAAAGAGAGGGGACACCCCCTCCGTTTATACCCCTCCCCCCAGGACGACGGCCAAGAATGGGGACAAGGAGTCAGCTTTGCCCCCCACACCAAAAACCTGGCTATGCCCCTGATTGGGTCTCCTACAGAGGGGAGGGGGAGGAATTGCTTTTCACTCCTGTGTGGTTTGTATGCCATCTGCAACTCACTTTGAAGTGTTAACCGTAGTATTAACCTATTAAAACCTGCATTGTAATATGCCAATTTTTCATTCAAATCAAGTACTCAATTAAGTTAATTATCCTGTTTGATAGCTACTCTCACATATATTTGAAGCAGGGAGGGAGTAAGGGGGAAGGGGGGCAGGGGCAAGGAGGAGGAGGGAAGAGAAACAGGAAAATCCTACTTAAATTGTGAATATCTTTTTCAAATCATTTTATACACTTAAGTGGATACAAGTAGACATGTGTGGTACTTATCCTGGTATTTTTTTTTAAACGATTATGGTTGTGGTCTGCTTAAGCCCATATTACTTATCAGGTAGTGCCTTTGCATAAATTTCCAGGGGGATAGGGGAAGTTTCCAAAAAAAAGATAAAATGTTTTACATTATACAGCTTTTATTAATATTTGTTTTATTTTTTTTCCTCAGGAAATAGGACTCGTGATATCTGTGTGTGGTACTACCTTCTGCTCCTTGCCCTCTACCTCACCCCCCTACTCATCAGGTCACCTTGCATTGTAGACCAAAAGGAATTGTCCGATAAACCCAAGCTGTTTGCCCATAAAGGTGCTGAACATGTGAGTATGTTGGAAAGGTTCTCAAGGTTTGGGGCTGAGGGCTACTTGAATTTTTACTCCAACTTTATTTTAGTCACCAACATGAAGCAGCTGGTGGCTTTCTTTTTAACATTTTGGGCTTTTGGGATCTTCCGTGTGTCATTTCAGTGGACATAGTGGGCCAAGAATGGCCCACAAGCTGCCACTTCAGAACTGAGGGTGTATTGTTTTACGTTACTATGTACAATTTCCAGCTTGGCTTTGCAGTAGCTTGGCTGCAAATTTCACATGTTGATCAAGGGTTAGGGGGGGGAGGGTGGGGAGGGAAGGTAAAAGAGGTTTAAACTAGCATTTACCTTGGCCTGACCTTATAACTCTCTGCATGATAACCAAGTCATACTCTCAGGAATCCCTAATAATTCACATCAAATCAAGACATAAGTTTTAATCTGCTTCGACCATTTATCAAGAGTATAACTTGAAAGTAAATGGAAGTGCAGTTTGAATGAACTGGATGTGGCGACCAAATGCCGTGAAGTTATGCCCCAAAATTGTGTGGATAAGCTGGGAAGGGAGTTGTAGACCTGAGTCATATCATTTACCGAGGTCATGATTTTAAAAAACATTATGATACTACGACAAAATGTTTATAAAGCTAACTGTTGGGAAAAAAAAGAAGGTTGCAAGTAGATGCTGCTAATGTAATGTCTACAGCAACAAGGCATGGCTGCAGCAGCAACAGCAGCAGCTGCAGCAGCAGCTTGTACAAAGGAACAAAGTATGCATGTAGCACCTGCAGCTTGGCTGAGGGGGCTGCAGCTTTGCTGTTTTCGATTCCTTGCCGAAGGCAGGCAAGGAATCTATGCGATGGTGATGTCGTGTGTGTGTATGTGTGTGT
>WURT03059170.1:0-13918 GCA_009936505.3 Holothuria glaberrima | reverse complement strand
GTGTGGACAGGCCTTAATCATGAAAAGTATCTCTACATAGAGATACAGTGTTTTAAAATGTTTTATGTTTTTGAACTCTGGTGATTACAAATGACTTTTGACCTACACCAAAACAATAGGGCTCTTTCACTCAGTATGATAAATCTATATATTCTACGTATGGAAATTATCCATTATTTATATTTCTTGAGATATCAGGTTTGCAAGCTAAGCGTCACAAACACACATACACGCACACGCACTAGCCAGTGTGATTGCAGAGATCCCTTTCTCTCAGGCCTTAGACAAGAAATCAAAAAGAGATGATTTGAATATCTCCTAAAACAAACACAGTTTCTAGTATGTGTTGCAGGTAGGGTAGTGTGTTTGTCTATCCCCCTTTTTCAAGATGTGCGCATGTCTAGTCAAAATTGCAAAATAAAAAGCTTTTGGGGGGTTTCTTATAGAATATAAAATAAACGAGCGATTGCCATGAAAGTGAAACAATGAAAGTACTTACGGTATGAAAATGTTAGTTTCACATTCATATATTATTCTTTGATGAAACTACGAATACTTTGTTAAAGAATACATTGACTCATATTTTACTTTTATCTCTTCATTGATTGCATGCCCTATTTTCTACAGGTGAAGCAGCGTATTTGACATCTACTGCGGTCAAGGTTAAATTCAACGGTAAATCCAAATTGAAACTCGAAAAGAAGAAACCGAAATTTCAATTTTCGCTCATCATCGTCTTCGATGACTCTCTATTAGATATAACTGGTAAGTTACACGTACATTTTCATGTCCTAAACATTAACAATAGGATATTCCTATAAAGAGCCGGCATACGACAGTTGTTCGAAAGTGATAAGACAGGGCCGTAGCCTGGGGGAGTCCCCCGAGATTTCCAAACCGTAAATAAAGTTGATAATCTTGAGAAAAACACTGATAAGCTGAAAATTTACTGTCATAAATATGATTTTAAGGCTCTAAAAACTTGGGTTGTCTCATGATAGGATTTTTGCCCCCCCCCAATATTTCCAGGGGAGATCCCCGAACCACCGCCATGGATGCGTTCTTATGTTGGTTGCTCTTTCTGATGAATTAATCCTCTTCCTTCTGCATAATACACAGTTTGAATACACCTGCATGCAGACAGGCTAAAGATCTGTTATGAAGTATGTGGTATTATTTCACATACCTTGCCACAGTATACTTCACAAAATACCCTACGATTACCTTTAATTATATGCTTATCTCAACGAGCTTTTGCAGCAACTTTTAATTTTAATGAAATCTAGTCGTCTATATCTAAATCTGCTTCTATAACATGAAATCTGAACGTAAAAAATGTTAAGGTGCAACCGCTAGATAGACCCATAACTAGAAAAGGCATCGAAGGTGACAAATAGCAAGGGCGGATCTAGGGGAGGGGTCCAAGGGGTCTGGACCCCCCTTATCCCCTAAATACGACGTGCAAAGGGGTCCGTACCCCCACCCCCTTTTCAGGAGTAAAAATATTTTCCAGAGAGAATTTACGACAGTCGTAGTTGCTCTTACGTATTAACCAGAAATAGCCTGCTGAAATTCCGTAATAATCATTACCTACATCACATCCGTTACGTTGTCAGTCACAGGTTATTCAACAGTATCAGCAAAGAGTTTTCTTATTTCGCTATTATGAAAGCATCAAAAGCAATGCAGAACCCAGATGTTTTGATACTGCCATACCAAAAATCTGTACTTCTTATAGTGATATTCTGTAGGTAACATATCAACATCAACAACATAACCTTGTGTGCAAAATATGGGGCATCAATTGAAACACTTGACCGATATATACGCTTTTTTCGTTACCTGCTGCCTTATACACATGGTTATAAATGAAAATTTATTGTTTTTCTGATTTTGGTATGAAACTTTTCTGAAAATGCTTTTGTTTTTCTTTCTTTCTTTTTTTTCTGTCTGTTTTTAAAATGTTGGTATAATTGCCTGTTTCTGCTAAAGTTGTTCTTGCCTTTTCACGTTGCCATGTTATACCACTACATATGCTGGGTTCAATGGAACTGCAATAGGCCTACATGGATATCATGAACTGGCCGGTAACTGAAGGCACTGTATAAACATTGTGCTTAGCGACTACGTGGATTCTACAAACAAATGAGACCCTACGGAAATCTATGACCTTAACTGATACTAAAGGCAATACAAATTTTATTAATGAATGTTTATCCGCAACTTGCCTGAGAAGTGTCATTTCCGCCGATCTAGGAGGCATTTTTAGACACAAAAAAATCTTGGTAAGCTATTAGGAGCCGGTACAGGAGGCATGGGGGGGGTGCCCCCAATCGAAAAACGAAAATTTTAAAGTGATCCCAAAAGGCGTTTAAGCTGTAGATTTCTGCAGGGGTAGGATGAGGTGTGTTTCGACCGAGTGATGGATCTATGGTAAACATTTTCTATCACAAATGTTTCAGAAACTATCAGAATGTTCGCAAATTCTTCGCAGACTATCAAATTTTTTGCGCACTCCGCGCCTTTCAAATCTTGCCACGATGTTGTTCTCATTATCAATATCTTCGGATAGCAACTCCCAAAGAAGAACAGCAGTAAAAGTCAAAAGCTGGTAACGAATTACCCTTATTGGGTGGCATTTATGTTATTTCGACAATTGAAAGTGCCTCGAAATTTTGGCGCGCTGCGCGCGCATGCGTCACGGCTTGCATTCCATCTCTTGACCATTATGAAGGTTATTATACATGGTACCGGTACTATTTGATCACAACAATTTAAAAAAAAATGAGATTCATCTCATTACATCTGTAGGGGCCTTGTTTCAATATGTGATCTTTCAATCTAATTTGTAGCATGTTGTGGAAGGCTGGAACTTGAAAGTACGAATTTGCCGCAATACATTTTTCAGAAATTTTTACCGAAGGCTTCGCGCGCAGCCATGATCGGTATAGATGGTGATCGTAAATACACTGTCGACAAAAAAAGCATTCTGAAACGCGCTTGTTAATCCTTCAACCCTTTTCTATACCTATCAGGGAGGTCTAATATTCCCTTCCTGCACCTGTCCTCCGGCGCATTCCCATTGCTGGAAACTGTTCGTCTGGATTTTCGTAGGTTCAAATTAGTAAAAAATACGATAGTTGTAAAGTATTCGGCATCATATTCTGTACTATCATGTGGATGTCAGGTAAAAAGCTGTGGCGTATTTAGGGGAGCCATTGGGCAATGGGCCCCTCTTACTGATGCCGGTTTTTAGTACGGTACCTAAAATACTTAAAAATATTTTAACAGAAAATTTTACTTAAAAGGTAGCATATGTGGCACCAGATTGCATGTAAGGACACCCAGTTTTTCAAAAATTTTCAAACGGGGAGGGGGATACCCCTCCCCAGGCAAGAAATCACACAACATGCTGCATGCCAACCCGTTAGAACGCCACTGTAAGCATTATGTCGTTGCCCCATTCGTGTGATTGTTTCAGAGCTGCGGAGAGGTTTTATACGGGCGTTTACCAGCCTCAGATACCCTATTACGCAAAATCAAGCAAAAAGGAAAATCTGGGTAATAGTCAAAGTATGATTCTGGGGACTCTACGCAGGTATTTGGGAGTACAAAACTATTCCAAATCGGGAGGCAGTAAAGTAGCAAAAGAGAGGGGTCTTTAGGAGTTTTGTGTACAACATATTCTTCTCTTAGACAGCATGTTCTCCAAAAATTAGAATTCACTATATTATGGACATTTTCCAGTCATATATATATTCAGCTCCAAAACTATCCTAAATGTAGCACAATTTTGCATCTAATCAATCTTAAATTAACAAAAATTTCTCAAAGGGGGGAACACCATCCCTTAGACCGCCTCCCCCAGGACGGCATCTTTATGTAGTGACAAAGGAATTATCCCCATTGCTGTACACAAACGCATGCCACGTAAAAAAGGGTGCAATTTACGCAAACATGGGAGTTAAACTGAGGTAGCATTACCACGTCATCGCCAACTAGTGATGGCGCTTCACTTAAATTGTGTCAAGGATTCAATAATAACGTGAAAATTTCTGGATCCGCCCATATTGAATAGACCTAGCTTCCAAGGACGAAGATATTTATGGGGGAGGGGCGAGACTTGCTAGAATGCATTAAGACTTTTGAGTTTTCTAGCAGGATTGTTCAAGGAGGAGCCGCTTGCCCCATGACTATGGACTTGATGCTACTACCAATGGTAGCTTTCCCAGTGGGTACTAAGAAGGGAAGCCCTCACCGTGTACTAGCCTTAAAGGGGTGACATGGAACAACTGAAAACTTAAAAGTAAATGATTGCTTTGTTCTCTCTATGTCCAAGTTAACAAATGATGATTGAAATTAATAAAATCAACTTCCCTTTTTTCCTGTTTTCAGGAACAAACCTGTGGAAAGTGAGTGTTTGGTTCAGCAACGACAAACTTGGAACAAACGAGATAGCGCGTATAGATCAAGCGTTATCTCCATCTCAGTCAAGTTTACCCCTGATTTCGAATCAACGACTGAATTTTGGTACTTCTAAATTGAAATTCAAAACCAAGAAGGCAAAGTGTAAGAAGTTGAAATACCTTTGCGTTAGGTTTGGCCTCACTGATAATCCTTTAGCCGATGGGGTCTCACTGTTTCTGGACCCTTCATCTGAGGTGCAACACTGCGAGAAAGTTCCGACCTGCATCGACAAATAGCTTCTTAAATGTAATTATATGACAATGGAAGCCCAGGGGCACAAGTAGTTCACTGTTATAAATTTGAGTCTTTATTATTTTATATTATTTCCACATTTTTAGACCAATACCGGAGACATTAAATTCACTGAAGGCTTGAAGGACACGACACAACATTGCCTTACATAAGATTTTCGTGATCCAAAGTTAAAGACCTTATGCACTGTCGTCACCAGACGTCATTTTGGATGGTGATTGATAGACCATACTAGACTTAAGTTCGTATCCGACCAGACATATAAAACTGTCTGTTTTGTTTTTGTAAGTTACAATGATACGTGCTTACTTCTACCGGGCAGCACTTTCTGTTCTGTGACGTCACAGGCATAAGGTCTATAGTCAAGCAATTTTTCTTGGACATTTTGACAGATCTTTATGTATTTACTGTTTTTAGTTTAGATGGTTTTAATCTTCATCAGCTATCCTCATATTCGCTCGTTGAATATTAGTTTTTGCATATCCCAAGGCTGTAATGCAATATTCTTACAAGCAGTGGCGTAGCAAGGATTAATTAGAGGGCCATTAAAATAATGGGATTGAGTAAAAGCCTGTAAGTATAACTTTGAGGAAGCGCACGTACTTTGGCTACCGATTCCCAACTGGAACTTTGACAATTTTGTACTCTCATTCTAGAAATTATTGAACCAAAGTTGGAATTTAGATGGTATACCCATCTGATGAAACCCTAAGTTACATCCTTTTCGATGTGTTGTAATTAAATTAACTTTATTATGCTGTACATTATAGCCTCTTACTTGGGATACTTTTTGGTATAGGGGAAAATTATTCGTTGAAGCAACTCAGATTTTCATTTGGTGAAATTCACCATAATTTCATGAATGTTTTCCCCACAATATTTAATACACCGTTGGCATACTGTGCCAACACTTTTTATTCAATACAGAATCAACGTGAATAGTAGATATTACAGTGTGTAGAATAGTAGTGATTATAGGCTATGCCTTCAGTATTTTGAAAGAACCATCTACTAACAGAGTAAATCCGGCATGTCATTTTACTGTCAAGATATGAAAAACGAAACAAGCCTAAAATAGATACCGTTGCTTACACCAGAGTGTGTTTTGTAAATTTTATTCTCCTAAAAATGTTAGAATAATATTCTGAGGGCAAACAGTAGACTCAATGGAAAAAGAACTACTTCAAATTTTATGCCTGCCAAATTAAAATTTTCCAGCTGGATTTTTAGCTCAAATCAGCTCGACGACGGATGTTGATCAAACGTGGACACAATGATCACTGGGTGTGCGGTAACCTTTGATCAACAGGATGTGAGGGTCATAGGTCACAAAGGAGTCAGTACAGGCTATTATGTAAAAATCTTTAAAGTGTGTCTCCTTTGTGACCCAGTACCTCATGTATTTAAAGCTTGGTCATAATGTTCCTCAATTAGTGTTTCTCTCAGGGTGCACACATATTTTGGATTTAAGGTTATTTAAGGGCAAGAGGGAGAAACTTTTATGTTTTCTTTGTAACCGTAAACTGGATAGGATCCAAACTTGGTATATGCAATCACCACTTTGTGCACAAAATTTGAGGTCATTAGGGGTCAATTGAGGGCAAAATCATTGATTTCTTATACATTTGTAACCTAAATTAGAATTACACCCAAACTTGGTAGGTGCTATTACTATTTGGTTCCAAAAGGGTAGAGGTTATTTTGAGGTCATAAGGAGCCATGTAAGGTCAAAATTGCAACTTTTTATTCATTAGAATGAAACTTGGAAGATGTTGTCGACATTTAGTACATGAAAACTTGGAGGTCAGGTTGAAGTCACCAGCAGTAATTATAATCAAACTTGCAACCAAAATCTGTTGGATATACCTGAGACTTAGTAAGTAAATGCGGCGAACATTATGTGCCAAAGCTGTTTGGAAGTGTTGTGGATGTCATCTCAGATCCTTCAAGTTGAATTCCGACCCACATAGATTTACATATAGCGTACTGTTGGGCAGCCAACCATTGGCTACCATTGGTTTGCTGGCCCCTCGCGTTCTCCTGTCTATTGGCCCCAGGGTCTTGCTACGCGCCTGACAATGACTATTTGAAATTTCTCAATTATCGAAGGCCTCTGTGCAGTGAGGTGGAATACGTAGCTCCCTGTTAAGTGTACAGTCAACTAAAGGAACCTCAGTGTCCTTGTTCATGATTTCTTTTTCTTTTTCAAAAGTATAATGCAAGCTAGCTTTAAGTAAGGTACTAAGCTCCTCTATTACTCGGTTCCATGTTTTCATGGGGTTTATGGAAAAATAAACAACAGAATTCCTTCCTCGGATTGGAATTCGGCAGCTATCAGCTTTCAGCACCGTTAGTGCTCTTGTTTTTAATGTTGCCTGTTATCGGAGAGTTACCAGTGAAACAACAGTGTTGTGAGTTATAGAGCAAAAGATTCTCGTAAATGGTATTTAAAATAGCTCTTTAAGATTATTTTAACAAAATGATTGGAAACACCAATTTTGAAAGGTTCTTGTGAAAAACACGAAGAATTGTACAACGAGATAATAAGATATTCAATCAAACAATGTATGAATTTTTGTAAGAATATTAGAAGTAAAAAGCCTTTGCCTAAATGTGGTATGAGGGTACTAAAATGTCCAATTTTCTTCTTTGAAATTCGTCCTACATGTCTTCCGAAAGATTGAAGCTACACGGTACAGATGTGAAACCATTCTAAAAGTTAGTTTACCCAGAGAAGCAAAAATATATTACTTTGCAGCCCATTACATTAATTGATAAGGTGTTCACAAGTTTGCATCTCTTTTTCCCCAGCAGCTTATCAGCTCTGTTGCTCAAAAGCAATTTTCATTTAAATGTTAGTTTCATCAAAACACTCAAAATGAGTTAAATGGAAACCATTTAAGTTACGGTTTAAATTTATATTCTTTACATTGAACTAGTTCTCAACATAGTTGCCACACATTTAAAACAAGAATTATGTTACATATATCATCTTAAAAAGATCCGGAAATGTAAAAACTTAGCCACCATTTTGCATAGAACTATCAATTAAGATTCATATATTGCTCTCTAATGCTCTGAGATATCTAAGAGGAAGCAAACATTGAACATGTAATACAGATAGTTCCCTTTCTCGAATATCTTTAGTTTTTCTTTCACTGTATTGTTTCAACTTTTGTAACTTACAGTAAGTAACTTATCTTTCCTATTGTGACATACTCTGTTTAAGTTTCCAACTTCAGATGCCTCTGAGGTGAAACGGTTGACCAATCAACTACTAGATATTCATTGAAGTCTAATTACAGTTTGACGTTAGTAAATTGTACCGTTTCTAATGACAAATGCCAAACGAAATGACAGAAAACATTGGATCAAAATACAGTACAACTTTGGAACATGTTGATTAAATACAACTACTACATGCAAAGACAAGCAGAAACGAAACTATCCGAAATTTGTCATGATAAAGCCAGAATGTTATCAGTAATTGAGTGATGCAAGCACTGAAAAGTGTTTAATAGAGGGATTCATGCGACGTCACGCGCAATGGATTCCCAGGTACTGAAGGGCAAAACAGTCGCAGAAAGCGTATCCACAGCACACGCGCACGGCATAACCATAGAAACTACTGCGACACAATAGACGCGTGCCCTTCAAAGCCAAACAGACACGCGATCTTGCCCTCCAAAATCAAAACGCGCGATCACGTGACGTTGTGATATCCATCTGTGTGCATCATATTCACGTCTATTTGCCTACATTTCAAGTAAGTCGATTTGAACGTCTGTTACTAGTTATAAGTGCACTGCTGTTCTGGGAAATTCCATGAACGACACCTTCTCCGGGACTGATTTTACAAGATATCATTATGTTTATGCAAAGTATAGACCAATCGGCTGTATTTCCTGTCGTTTATGCTTTTAAGCTCTTTATTCAGCTGTAGTAGCTACGATGTATGTAGTTTTTGTTTATTTCACTCAAGTTTTTGCTGTTATTGTAGCTTAAGCTAAGACTGCAGCTAGACAACAGCAAAATATAAAATGCCTTCGTACCATGGTTTTCTGTGTTGTATTGTTATGAAATTGTTATAAATAGTTTACAAAGCTGCGTATGGAAATTTTATTTACCTCTAGCCAAATAAACTTATTGGATATTAAGACCAGCTTCCTCATGACGTGCTGTGATATTGATTGAAGAAATATATACATTAAACTCATTACTACCTGTGAGGACGGTTGTCCACGCGTTACTCGAAGGCCCGATTTCATCTCCATAGACAGCAAAATTTGTCTGAAGTACGTTTTATTCTAGAGCCTCCTCCAATTTACAAACATTTCTAGCTTATTTCCTTTTTAATGAAAGGTCCAATATTTTACCTCATCAAGATGAAACGACACTTAGTTGTGATTCCCGTGGTATGTAGAGTGCTTATTTCCTGAATATCTGTATCGGATCGGTATCGTCAAATTGAGAACTAAAATATCGGTATCGGTAATATCAGCGTGACTTGCAATATCGGTACAACACTAGTGATATGTACACGTCATTGACCTATCAGAGTAGCGGTTCTTTGAAGAACAAGCAATCAATCTATGTAGATCAAACGGCAGTCACCACTTTGTATGTTAACTACTTTTCTTCAATATGTAACTAAAGGGAGATAGATTATTCTAACCTTCAACTACTGAAGGATGAGAACAACAATGGGCCTATTCATAGTGTAAGTCAACTGTGTGCACAAGGTGAACAATGGCAAGCACTTTCATCTGACAGTAGCCTTCAGATAGAATTGGCTAGCAGCCCTAATTGTTGTACAAATTTTAAGGAGACATTTTCATTGATCTCATAATAAACCTTGTAGACAAGAAGTTTATTGCTAGGTTTCAATTAAATGTAGTAATACTATCTCAGTTCAATAAAGGTGGTGTACCATCATGCACTGTAGAAATTGAAAGAGTGGATTTTTGAAAAATGCAAAAGTAAGCTGTGAAGATTATAAAAACAAGCTGTGAAGCGAATAATAACATTTGAAATCTTTTTGGTAACATTCCAGTATTAGAAGGGGCACTTTTTCTTTAATCCGATAGTAGAACATTTGTTTGCCTAGCCCATGTATATACAACACAAATAACTATAGAGTACTTATAGGGACAGGTACTACTTACACACCTTGTGAAGTCGTAGTTGAAAGGGAAAGAAAGGTCCGACTCGGCGAAATGGACGATCTACCCAAATAATCGCTCAAAATTTAAGAAGGAACTATAATTTTCTCATTCATATCTAGGTTACATGGTTGATAAAATACAATAATACATTTGATGTGCAAATACGATCATGTGCTTACTAACAATTATTCACCTCAATACAGAGTGGAATAAGCACACCATCTAAGTACTTTAGAAGATATCAAGTAATATACAATATGAAAATCTACACGTGTAGTCATAACTGCCTTTCGATGCCAAATGAAATAGGTTTCTATCGGACGAACTTCAAAAGTCATCAAAGTGAAAGTAGACAGGCGACGCATCAAAATAAGTTCATGTCGAAGTATTTTTCCATTCACCTGATGAGACATTTTACATCACTATAAAACAAGAATGTACCGCTAAATGTATTTTTATGAAAATAAGACAATAGCAGTGAAATTCACTCGCTGAATGTGATCAAATTTGTGGAAAAACAACCAAATGTCGGGTTTCGTTCCATGTCACAAGTTGAATGAAATAAATTCTTGGACTATCATCCTTTGACCTATGACCTCGTCGATTATATACTAACCTTTCAGTCTGCAGCATCTAGTTGCTCTTTCTCGCATGGTTTTCAAAGTCAGACGAAATTGTGGATTGGTGATAGTATAAATTACAGGGTTGGCACATGCGTAAAGACTTAGTAAGATCGTTTCAAAACTCGCTAATATGTGAAAATACTCCTCATTTTTCGTCTTATTTAAGCATCTTAGTAGAAAGACGACCTGACTTGGTGCCAGACAGATAATGAGGACAACGGCATTGATCAGAACAACATCAATTACACGATCCCGGGCATGCATAAGTGCAGAGTTTCTCCTATTCGTCTTCTCCATGTTTTTACGAAGCCTCGACACAGTTAGTGCGTATGACGTTATCATTACAATACTTGGTAGGATGTAAGTTAGGCCGATGGGCAAGGATACAATGATTACGCACGTGTGCTCACTCTGAAGACCCAGCGTATCATTACACTCCCCGTTTTCGTCCACTTTTTTCGTAAAGTAATGGCGTGTATTCATCAAAAACGCCACACACCACACAATTAAAGTGATAAGTATTCGGTAACGTTTATAACAGAATATCTTTTTGTACAGTGTTGGGTTTCTAACTGCTGTAAAGCTTTCAATTGCTATTGTCATTGTTAAAAAGATAGACGCTGTAATGCAGACCCAAAGTAGAATCGACATATCCCCTTGTAGGAGAACGCAGTAAACCTGTCCCAGCGGAGAAAGCTCCACTTGCTTGAATCCGGGAATTGGTAAAAGCAAAATGGCGGCTAACAGATCGGCACAAGCAAGTGAAAGAACAAAATAGTTCACTGATACAGTGAACATATCTCCCATGTAGTAAGCAATCATAACGAGTATATTACCGACAACACCTACAGTATTAATGGCGAATTGAAAGTAGACAGTTGCATCACTCCATTCGAAATTATCCAGTTTCCAGTTTGGTAAAACTGTAGAATTGGAATTGTCCATCGTCCATGTTTTTAAATTTTCAGATGTTGCAGAATGATCCATTAGATTGCATTAATATTCCAACGTCGTCAACTTCAAAACACCCTATTCTCGTGAACGCAAGTTGTGGAACGTTAGGTTACTTTTCCCCTTCAACAGTGCAATTGTATCTGCTGCCCTGTAATTTTAACAGGTCAGCATTTCTCACGCTGTAGTGTTTCCACTATGAGAACGTTTTGAAGTCTGCGAAGTCTTAGATTCTTTTAACTCTTAAAATGTTTTAATAATTCATCGTCAGAGAAGGTATGGACAGAAAGACAACCACACAGGCTAGACGTCGCATATAACTAAATATTTAGGACTATTCTGAACTTTTGTAAAAACGATGGTCAGTAATGAACATGACAGATTAAAAGGAAACTGAGAACTAAATACAAATATTTAATCAAGCGTAATGGACGATACAAAGAAACAAGTGCACTTGTGAACGGAGATAGCTTTCGAAACTCCTTCCAAATCAAACTTTAAAATAGGAATTGACTTTCAAAATTGACCCTAAAATGTTAAACCCTTGCCTCGTCACTTTAAACGCTTGCTTGAAAGTGAAAAAGTTTCACAAGTTGTTATTCCAGGCACTTATAATGCTGTTGTGCAAGGGAAATATGTGTAGGGTAATTCTATTTCTGATATGGTTTCGATTTGAAGCGTCTCTGGGTGCACTGTTGGCCGTGTGTGAGTGTGCATATTCAGAACGATGCCATTAACACTAGATTCAAGTCCCTAGTATCAGAGTATTTCACACTGTAGATGAGCTAAGTCCTGGGTAGTTAAACAATAAAGTCTATCATTAGGGTTAGGTCAAAGCAGTTAAAAGCAATGGAGATAACAAAAATGTTCCATTAAGTATGTGAAACATGGCTCTAAAGTTGTGTGAATGTCTCACAAATGGTACTTGTGTTTGTCAAGTTTACCTCTTGTGATGTGAGTGTTGGCTACGACAGGTTGCAACATTCGTGAGTGATTGACAGCCTATGTTCAGTTTGGTAAGAAGTACCTTACACGATTTGCTTTTAACACAGTTAGTATACATATTCATGAGGAGTTGCTGAAGATGAATGTCTTAAAATCACGATGTCTCCTAAATAGTGGTTCGGGTTGCTCAGTAAATTGGTATGATGCACTGGCGTACGCAGGGGGGGGCATTGGGCCAGCCCCCCTCACGGATGCCAATTTTTTTTTTAGACCCTAAAAGGACGTAATTTTGTAGCACAAAATTTACTTCAAAAGGTAGCATATGTGGCGCCAGACTGTATGTGAGGACACCTAATTTTTCAAAAAATTTTCAAAGGGGAGGGGGACACCCCTCTGTCCCCCTCCCCTAGGCCGGCGATCACTGATACCCTTCAAATTTAGTTCCTAAAAATACGCAAATTTTGTAACACAAATTGCATATGTGGCAAACAGCATATGTGGCAACAAATTGAAATTGAATAAAGACACCCAATTTTTCAAAAATTTTCAAAGGGGAGGGCTGTCCGCCTCCACTTAAACCCCTCCCCCAGGCCGGCCATCACTCCATATACTGCATGGCCCCCCTTGAGAGAAATCCTGCTTACGCCAATGGTATGATGCTATTGGTACGATGTAAAAAATATTCTTGTGAATGCTTAAGTTGATATTATTCATGAGTGGATGGGTCTGGGCCTATATATAACTTATAAATGAATAATCAAATTTTGAAGAAGCAACACGTTATAATTTGTAGAGTATATTCTACTAACAAGAAACATTAATGACTAGGTTGCCTGCCCGGCGGACTAACAATACACTTGCCTCTTCTGGGTGCATTTTACTACCTAGCTACCTCCTTAAGGGAGCAGACCTCCTTCGGGAGTACTGTTTTGGTTTCGCCCCTTGGCTCTTCGCCAGCATTAGAGAATTCTGCCCCTTGAAAGTGGACGTCATGACTTGGCCGATTGTGCAACAATAGGAAACCGCAAACAACAAAAGGCAGTCACTGGACCATGTAATCTGCAACAATGTGGCTTTTGTCAGTTGTTCAACAAGCAAGGACTTCAAGGACAGGATAAGTTTGTCCAAGTTTCAAGGGAGCGGTTTTTCTAATGAGGAAGTCGAGGGGACTTTTGAAAAAGTAGCTACCTCCGCAAACTTCGGCAAGAATTGTTGGACTATTTGTACCCTTTAACATTTTATATAAGACCATAACATAGAAAAAATAAATATTCGACAAAAACTCGATTTAGGCAAACCAGATCACCATACATTTCAGCGAAAAATTCGATGGGGTTTTAGTGAGGGGTTTCCCCTACTTTAACTTAAAACGAAAGGGAGAGTGGTGAAATGTACGCCGGTGTCTCGGTTTACTTTCTTTTTTCTCATTTGGGAAAGATATTGTCGGATATTTGGGCCAATCGTAGTAACGAAGGCTTGGTACGGGATCTTGGGGTGCAACTCCAAAAGAAATCA
>WURT03059159.1:0-13918 GCA_009936505.3 Holothuria glaberrima | reverse complement strand
AGCTAAGTCTGCCCCCCCAGTCATACTTTTCGCCCCCCTCTGCCCCCCCCTCTGCCCCCCCCCCCGATTGAAAAGTCTGGCTATGCCACTGCCCAACGGATATTCCTAGGCTTATACTTACACAAGTGTAACATTATTTTTGTGTTTCAAAATAAAATGTCACTTAATAGTTGCGGTACATAATAGCCTGGAGTTTTATGTAAAGTTGGCTTATTTCTAAAACATCAGCCCCCACTGAGGATTGAAATATACCAGGGACCGATTCACTAACATAAATTTTAGCGATCATCGCAAAGTCACTCGCTAATAAGAAATTGTGGCTAATTGCGATAGAGATGGATTTTTGGTTTCACTAAACCCATCGCAATTAGCGATGTAAAAAAATTAAAACTTCCTAGATGAATCAGGATGATTGCTAAAAGTCCTGCAACCTTTGACATTGAGCGGCAGACAAATGTCTACACTGCACCAAGCAGACGACAGCAAAAATGGCACAAGTAGCCTACACAGAACTGAAATAATGGTGAAAAAGTATGAAAAGGCTAAGTAGTTGGGAGAAAATTTGTATAAAGCAAAAAAGTTGAAGCTTGTTCGAATAACTTCATTTCATTTGTGTGTTAGTGTATATCTGTGTAGGCGGCTCGGAAGTATTACAAAAAATTGCAGTTATACTACGTACACGGTTTCGAAAAAGCGGAGGGCTACAAATATTTGTACATTTGAGTGTATTGCATTGCTCCTCTTCGTTTGGTTTTGTAGCAAGGGTCCCACGATGTCTATCACCCTCACTCATTACACCATTATGTGTGAGCCCATAGGCGTAGGAAGAGGGGGGCTGGGGTTAGGAATCACCTATCTGCCTTGATAATACTTTAGCCCTCCAGCCAAAAATGTGAGGGGCTAACTATACTTCTGCCCCCTAGATCCGAGGACGAAACCCCCTTATTCGTCTCTTCTGTAAGAAATGTCAAAAATTTGCAGTAAGTCACCTTACAGATTGCCCAAAATGATGCACCAAATTGCATTTGAGGACCCTCAAATATCCAAAAATTTTCCAAAGAGAATTGACACCCCCTTCGCTTAGACCCCTCCCCAGGACGGCGATCAGAAACAAGGTTCAGCCCCCCAGTCTTGAAAAGCTTCCTACGCCTTTGTGCATTATCTTGTCAGAGTAGGGGTCTAAAGGGTACATCCGATCTCTGAAGATACGTTCTCTTTGCAATGCTCAAGCGTTATGAAGATAAAGTAGGTGAGCAGCCATGGTGCTATGGTCGTAACTTTCTTACCAAGAGGGCCGAAAACGATGTGTTATGGAGAGCTTGTAATGCATAGAATGATGAAAGTGGCACGATGAGTCATTGCCTGTGACAATTTTTGCGGTGGATTTACCTTTTGCATCTGCTAAACAGCCATCGCTGAAACTCATTGCAAACGACACAACCTAGCGATGAAAAATCAGTCGCTAAAGTTTAGTGAAATCTATTGCAAAAATCTATCGCTAAATTGCAATGAATTTAAGGTTTAGCGATGGATATCGGTGTTAGCGATGATCGCTAAACGTTAGTGAAATCGGCCCCAGTACTGCAGTGAGAATTCTGCCTTTCAGTTGATGGAAATCACTATTTAAGTGCTCTTATCAGCTGCCAAATTGCCTTCTGGTATGACACTATGCAAATCTACATTATTATTCTGTATTTATGAGAAATATTGGTACAATACTTAATTGCATAGACTGTCGGTTGAATGTACTTTAAGCTTTATCACGGTACCCTTAGTGTGAATGATGTCAAAAAACGATGTTTTATAAGCATCATGAAAAATTGACATGTTGAAAACCACACCATGTTTCCAAAATACCAAAATCAAATTTTGGAAATTTTTATGTTAATCTAGCAGCCCACTCTTGGTAGCAGATCAGAGCACCATATTGACTGTATATATATCATACAACACTTAATACCAATTGAATTTGGGACCTTCTCACATCTCATGAAAGCTCAAGTTAATTAACCTTTTGACCTTATCCGTCTATATCGCCTGAGCCAGTAGTTTTAGACATTGTTATTTCCCAATAATTCGTTCCACCCACAGGGTTTTATCGTGTCTGTCAGTAGGTTAACCAGCTCTGTTCAGTTTGTGTCTACCAGGGAGTTGTTCCTACCCAGCAGTACTGGTGTAAGGAAGTAAAGTTGTCAAAACAAGCTATAAAGGAATGTCCTTACAGAAGAGACAGTGATGATATAAATTCAGGTGAAAATGCAGTGATTGCTGAAGTTTGCAAAATTAACAACTCTTGTTTGTACTTGTTAGCTTTGGTTGAAGAGTTGCTGAAGTAAAATGGCTACTGTATGAAGATTATGATAGTAGTAAGGATAAAATGAAGCAAACATGTGACACATATCAAATTTATCAACCATATGTCTTGTATGGAACACATGATAGAACTGTAATTGGTAACCCATGGCACAATCATACCCTTTATCCCAAAACCTCCCTCCCCTAGTAAAATCAAAATCTCCTTGAACAGTATCATGCATAAATTATTAATATTTGAAAATTGAAATACAAGTTTCTGGCAGTCAGGGACATTGTCATTTTTCCAAAATGCCTAAATTTTATTGGTATCACTGAATTTGTGACTTAAGCACCCCCTCCTCTCTTCCCACCCCACCATAGTCAGCTCACTCCCTACTATGGACCATTTAGAGCAGAGATTGAAATTATACTTCAAGATTTTGATAAACCTCTCTGAATGGCCAAAATTGTGCATATTTGTGAGATTTAAATAACCTTTGCACAGCAGAGTGGCGATACAGAGAGGCAAAACATTAAGATTCTCAAAAAATTAACATTAGGAGGTATAAGCTGAGTATATTGATTGCAGATTCAGTTACAGTATAAAACCGCAACATGGGAGATTCTAAGACAGTTGTTTTAATCCAGTGGAGGGCACACACTATCTTTTGGTGGGAGAAATATTTGGTGAAAGGAAATTGGCCAGTCTCTGAAGACTTAAAAGTAACAAAATCGTTTTTCATATTGTACAAAATGTCAGACTGCCCATGTGTCAACAGCAATCTCTGCTTGCTTGCCAAGTAGCTCAGCAGATGTTAGGCTATTCTTCCTGTTGATGGGGATAACAGTCTCAAACTGTAGGACGGACAAATCCCCAGTGGTTTATGGTTCAAACAACAAAGGGTCAAATGGAAGGTTACGGGTCACTTAAGGGTATTTTCTTTCTCTCAGTCATTAAAAGTCAAGTTCCTGATCAGCCTTAATCTTGTAAGCATTCAAATTGCAGGAAGGATACATTACATTTGTACTATAGATGCCCTTTGAATTAGATATTTGATTTTATTATCAGGCCCAATTGCTTTTTATCAGGTAAATATTTTGTTAAAGAGCAAATTAAGCTCAGTTCAAAGGAAAATTCGTGGAATTAGTCCCTTTCACACTAGGACGATGGGGCACATTACGATACACTACAAAAGTTGAAAACAGTTTTATCACTTTGACCCTTTCACACTGGATGCAATAAGATGGGATATGATGCAATATGATGCTGTATTAATTGAGTGTCAATTTTCATCTTTCATCTCACATTCATGGTGCGATATTTTATGTAACTAGTAATGAGAAAGAATTGTTATTCTGTTAAATTACATGACTAATCTGTCATTTGAAAGGTGAGAGGGGAAGAAAAAGTCACCTGCAGTGTACATGCGAAAGGGCTGGCAACTGTTTTATCGTGTTGTACATATCGTATTGCATCGTATCATATCCCATGCTGGTGAAAGGAACTTTAGTTTGAGAAAATATATATATATATAAACCAACCTGTTGTAATTTTCTTTATCCCCCCTAAGAAATTCATTTATTTGCAAGTTAGTTTAATTGAAACCTAGACAATTTTTCATTTTGTCCAAGATACAATTACTATATTTCAGTGAGTGAGAAGTCATAAGATGAGGAGAAGTTTGGGGCAAGGAAGGATGAGGGAACCAAGGAGGATATAGACAGGGAATGTAGGTGTAGATTCAGAGTGGGAGGGGTTGACTCCCTGGCAGGCACCCATTCATTTTGGCTTTATACTGATATTCATGAAAAAGTTAAGGCCTGCACACTGGGTATTATCAAACTCCTGCTTTTCTGACCTCAGACCAGTACCCTAGTATTTCATTCCTTTACTAGGTTCAAGAAGGAGCTTTTTACTGGGGTCACCTGATGTTTTGAAGTGCTGCAGTAGTATGATATGACCTGTCCTTTAATATTTCAAATTGTAGTGGAATACAGTTTCTTCCTGTTCTCAGTTTTGAATAACTGGTCACTACTCACAATTATCTGGACACAAATGTAATTTATGGAATGGAAAAGTGTTATTTCCATTTTGCACCTGTTCAGTAGTGCAGACTGATTTTGATATATGAAGAAGGTTACGGACCTTTTGTATTCATCTTGTATGGTTTATTATTTCAGAGCTCCCGCCTGTGTTGAAAATTTATGATAAGGACAATTTGAAAGAATGTTAGACTAGGGCTGCTACTAGTTTGACTTTCTGTGGGTCAAATCAGGGAGTTGCTTTTTGTCAAATAGCAACTCTTTGGTGGAATCTAGACAAGGAAGTAATGCAAAGGAGATAGATGAGCCACACAACTCCACTATTTATCCCATGAAAAAAAATGTTTCTGGATTAACCTCTCAATTGCAGGTGATGAATTATAGTATGTGCCTCTTCTTTAATTGTAACAAACATCTGCAAACATGGATAGCATATCATCCAATTTCACTACATATTCATTAGCATAAAATGTTATGTTATATCTTGATTGGTGATTGTTTCTGGTTATATGAATATTTCAATTGGGAGGTAGTAGAGCTAGTCAAAGGCAATAGGCAGTCACCCCAAAATTTGCTTTGAAAAATCAGAAAACTCTTGCAGATCTCTTATTGCATTACAAGTACCTTTGAAGAAGTTTTGAACATAACTATTACAAACAATAGATGAAGCAAGGAGAAATTCTCCTTGAATTTCACAATTCACGAACAAAAATATGCAAGCTGCATACTATTATTGGGAATAAAATTTATTTTGATGAAAAAGTCACTTTTGTCTTCTAAAGTCCATTCACAGCCTATCAGTGCTATTGTACAAACTTTCTGGGTTTGTTTGATTTTGTGGAATTTATTTGTGGTACATTCAAAAATGTGTAGAAGTTCCTTTCAATACATCCCCAATTGTCTCCTTTTAGAATTCTTAAAGTAAGAGGAAGTATGTAGTTTAAACTGATGTATATCTTTGTCTCTATTGTCAGTTACTAGTAGTTTTCTGGGAGGAAGTTTCAATTCTTTCAGATTTAAGAAGAGGACAGAGGTCTATTAGTGACTGAACAAGTTGGCCTTACTTTGCAATATGTGTTTACTACTTTGTTTTACGCTTTTGGAACATCAATGTCTTGTTTATTACAGACATATACCACATTTTCAACCACTAAGCATGCATGGTGTGCTTTTCTGCCCCAGGATAATGGGGCACATGTACATCATGACCATGTCCAGAGATGTGTGACATACATTCTTAGCAATTGCCTGCCTTGCCTGTGGTAGTTAACTGGATCCAGCCTTTTGTCTTTGTAATTTCACTGTTGGTTGGGCAAACTCAAGTGTGTTTCTGTAGTTGTAGCTTATGTGTGTTTGGGGTGATAAAATCTATACTGTAAGTATAATATGGATTACCAGAGGGGCTGAGAATTTTTTTTTTTTTTTTGATCTGTGATGTTTTAGGGTCTGTCAGTATCGACTGGAACAAAGAAAATATATACATAATCCCATCAAAGAACTATTTTCATGGAACTTCACTTAGTAGTGTCATGGAAATGATTTCTTTGCCAAAAAAATGCGAAGATAGGTTGTCGAACCCATTACATACTGCACAATGCGTGTACTATATTGAATCTTTTAAACCCATGTGAGTAGATGTGTCTCAATTTTCCTACATTTTAGGAGACAAAAAGTAGCTGAAATTGACTTCTAGCATAGTCTGTTTGACAAAGTTACCTCCATTCAGTTCTGACTTTACATGCGGTAGGTGTGACCAGAGAGTTGCCAGGGCCACGCTTCTAGACAGTTTCACCTGTTCAATGCCTGCCAAGCCTTGAATTATTGTAAGATCATCATAGTGTATACATACTACTGCTGTAACCAATAATCACAAATGTCTCCCAGGCTTTTCACTATGAATGGGTTCTTTTACAGCTGGGTGCCATATTGGTACACCACATTGACTTTTAACGCCTCCGGCAAACTTTCAGGTAACCTGTTTGAAAAATGAATTAAAAGAAGGAGTGAGAGAGATGCTCAGATGTAAGTAATGATGGGGGTCAAGTGGAGACTGCGTCACCCTGCGGCTGCACTATGCTGCCCTAATGGTTTCAGTTTCCCTTAGCAGGGCTTTGTAATCAGAGAACCACTACAAATGAGTAGAAAAGATCTCCTGCAGTGAATTCTAGGTGCTAATGTCCCCATTTGTCCTGACTGCGTAAATTGTGGGGAAGATTGTGGTCTGACGTTGCTGTGGGGATTCAGTAAGATGTGGAGTCAATGCCTCCTCTTCAAACATGTTATCAACACTGTATATACAGTATTGTACTGTGACAGGTTCACAATGATTCATTAAGATTGTGTTTGACGTTGTCTTTTATTGAACTGAGTAGCATGTTACTAGACCATGAAACTTTCACTTTGGGCATGTGATGACACAGTACAATACAATAAAAAAAGTTGACATAATGTTAATTATTTAGGCTCTTTTGCGCAATGTGTGATGCAATGTTATGGAATAAAATCAAGGTAAACAAATTAACACTTTTGTTGCTTGTCATTGAGGGAAATTTTTGTTTTTTGTTTGACCAATCAGTGCCATATTGCAAGATCACATGAATGTTCAGATAATTAGATTTAGTTGATCCATGAACAAAAAGCAGCCTGTGGTGAAAAAAGAAAAAAGATCTTTTTAGCACATCTCCCATCAATGATAAAACCACCATTTATTTAACTTTAAAAACTTGTTTTGTTTATGCAAACCTCTCTTTAAGTCTGAAGATCAAACCCTGAAATTTGACTGCAGAATGTGAGTAGCACATCTCATTGAGGAATTCCACATTGGAGAAGTTGTGTTAAGAGGCCATGCTTGTTTTCTAGAAATGTTCGTTTCCTAAGATGTGTATCTAACATGTGCTTTTCAGTCCTCTATATGAAATATTACTCGTTCCCAGACAACTTTCCCCCTCCCCTTCCACATAATTCCCGTCCAGACATTTGCTCCTTGAAAATTTTTCCAGTAGGGATTCCACTAGCAGAGATCCACCAGAATTTAAAAAAGGAAGGGTGGGGGAGGGAAGAATTACTAATTATCATTGCTAAACTGTAATTCCAAACTACAGTTGGCCAAATGTAAAAGTAGGAACAGGACCAAAAGCTTGCTTCAAGCCACTATAGAGGAAAACTTGATGGCTATAAAAGTTTATTGACAAAGTTCAAACATTCAGTTCTAAAATGTCTTTTTCCATAATTATGGTTTACATTTTTCACTTTGAAATGAAAAAGGGGGGAATTCTATTCTCTTTCTAAAAAGGGGAACAAATCATTTCCTTGTTAGACACCTTGTCCTAAGACAATTTCTCCTTTGGGAATTCCTACTCCAAATTAATGTCCCCTTGACTTTCCTTATTCCATGACAATTACCCCTCACATAACTTCCCCAACCTGAAAAATTTCCCACAGGAAAATTTTGCCAGCTGCGAATTGCTTGGGTGGGAATTAACATAGTGGGAATTGACACAGTGAGAAATATCCAGTTAGATATTGTTCTATTTTCCAGGTGGAAAATGTCCAGATGGGGATTTCCTGGGTGAGAATTGGCCTGGTTGAAATTGTCCTGGTAGGAATTATCCCCATGAGAATTGTCCCTTGGGAATTGTCCCGTGGGAATTCCGTTGAAAAGTTGTCTGGAGTTGTGTGACCCACTGCACACAATCTTATTAATTGTTGGATGGATGGTCTAGGCTTATATATATGTCTCATATGAATCCTGTATGGCCAGGATATCAGAAATGGTTACGTAGCTAAGATCAGGATACTGCTTAAACAATGTTACTAAGCATAATAAACAAAGTACAAAGGTATGTTATTTCATGTCACACTGTAAGTCCCAGTGTTATATCGCTTTGTGCTGGTGGGTACCGAGGTAGTACTTCCATGGTAATAATAGCCTATGGTTTTGTCTGTTTCAGTTGGCACATTTCTAATGTCTGTATCACATCATATTGGTTGATATTGAGCTTTGGGGAACATCAGCATGATACATAATTCGATGAGATCCGCAGGGGTTTACGCATCATAATGAAACTTGCTACATGAAATACTCACTTTAAAGGGAGAAAGCTGTAGCCCCAAGTTTATTTTTAAAAAGCTGCTAAATCTTGCAAATAACGGCATATTTCGCTCACAAGTTTGTCTCGGTATGTTTCTGTATAAAACCATGATGGAATATTGAAAGTAAGCCGAGTCCTGAGTTATTCTGCATGAATTAACAAAGAAGTAACAAAACTTGTGTCACATGATTGATGTGAACCATTCTTGAACTAGGATGACAGGGTACACCAATTCAAATTGTGAGGGGAGTGCATTCTTCCGTTTTAGGTTTTTCTTTAAATGATTAATAAAACTGCTCTGTATTAAAGATCATTATTGAATTTTGCTCAAATTTGTTGAATAATTGATCCATCCTTTTGTATTTCAGACATGCAGGGGATGTGCTTCATCAAGATGTATATGCAATGGAACAAAGGGTGAAAAGGTAAGTTCACATCATGTTTGAATTTAAAATTTATTTTTTCTAATATGTCCCAGGTTATTGTATGTTAGTCAACATACTAGCATGGCACATCATTGGAAGCAGTTGGTTTTAAAAACAAAAATCATGAATGTCATCCAAAAAAAAAAATAAAAAAAAAATAACCATTGTCTGGTATTTCTTTAATCATTTTTCATAGCCAAAGGTTAATTTTTGGCTATGATACATTAGATTGCTACCTTGCTACATTTTCCAAAGCCCCCTGTCAGGCCCGAGTGTCCCCATGACTTTTTGGCAAAGTGAGCAGTCCAGCTCTTTCTACAGCGTGCTCTCAATCACGATGACCTTGTATGGAATGGTATTTGGGTATATATGGTATTTTAATTCTTTTTGAAGTTTAAATGTCTCTAAATACCTTACTTTTTACCCTGCTTTGTTGTTAAAACATGAAATTTACAGGGTTATACACCTGTCAAAACAAATACCACCTTCAGTTGCCATAGTAAACCTTGCATATTTATCAGTCTTGTAGGATTGCAGGTAAGAGGTATGGTAGCACCCATAAAGTGGTAGCATCAGTGTCTGATTTGATTCTGATGGGAAGGAGGTGGAAGGGAGAAGAAAAAAATTAAAGTGACCAAGGAATTTAACTTTTGGCTGGTCATTATAATGTAAACTGTATATAAAAGGTGTTTGATGACCCCCTCAAGGCTTGACCTATTGGCCTTTTATCTGACCATCTATGGTGCACCTCTTCAGAATTCGTTTAGGTTAAAGTTTGTGCTTATGGCATGTACAGTATATTAATACACAGAGGTGTCGATGGCAGGTGTTTAAAAACCATTATTGAAAAGAATTTTTGTGAGGAAATGAAATAAGGATTAGATGGAATCATTGCCTGATTGGACACAAAGCTGTATTGAGTGCTGTTGTTTGTACAATCTGTCCTTTTGTTTTGACAGATTTATGGAAAGTTCTATTTTCGTTTCCCAATCACTGTGTAAATCATAACTTTGAGGGGGTACTTTGTTGAATACGAATTTAACAAGGAAGGAGGCTAACTGTATGGTCAGAATTTAGTTTGTCCCTTGAAGTTTCTGACCAGTTTCATTGTTTTGGATTTTTTGTTTTAAATTTGTAATGCTTTGAATTACAGCATCTCAGTAGCTCTTGATATTCTTTTTTTCCCTCTGTACAATCACCAAAAGGTCACATAACATATGAAGAGTGCAGAATGAGATGTGATGAATCAAATTGGATTTTAGATTATGTGCATATGGGCAAATACACAGTAAACCAACATGGTAGCATCACAAAAGGGTTAATTTCCATTCTATGTTAGTTTCATATGTTTTATTATGTTCAAGGCTAATATTTAGATGTACAGAGGTAGTCTGAAAATTTTCAACTTTCTACCTCAATATTGAAAAAAAAGTCTACAGAGGTTCTGTGGGAAATGTAATGGGCGAACAATTGACATCCATCAAGAAAAATAACGGGTGGAGTAACATGTATAAAATAGAAATGACTATTTTTCAGAAAGTTCATCATGTGGATAGTTTTTGGTATTTTCCTAGGATGTGATATGAAGCAGTCCTTCATATCAAATCAAGCGGAAGCTCCTTTTGATCAATATGAAGCTCAGGAGAATGTAAATTATAAATGTATGTCAATGTTACACCCGTGTGTTCGCCCGTTATATAAAAATGACGAAAAATGGCAAAACTCAAAAAGTTTGCCATATACATGGACCTTGCTAATAACTTAGGTTGCTATGGCATGATGGTTGATAATAAACAAGGTAACATCAAAATGTGATGTACATAGAACCCATGAAGCTCATTTGAAATTATTTGCCATACATTTATGTGATGCATATGTATGTCAAACAATTATAAATTTACTTACAGGTATTGAACGTAGCTGTGAACATCATTAATTGATGTTACCTTGTTTAATGTCAATCATCACAGATGTATTATAGATATAAAGCAAGGACCATAATATAGTAGACTTTATTAATTTCAGCATTTTTTATAATGGGCGAACACAATTTCATAACGGTGTAACATTGACGTATACATTTACAATTTATGGTCACCCGAGCGTAATATTGATCAAATAGTGCCCCCAATGAGTTTGTTACGAAGTACTGCTACATATCATCCTCAGAAAATGGCAAAAATTATGTACATAATAAACTTTCTGAAAAATAGCCATTTCCATTTTGCACGTCAATGTGTTACACCTGTTGTATTTTCCATAGGACCTACATAGAAATATTTTTCAAAATTGAAGTAGCAGCTTGACAACTTCTGTGCTATCTCTGTACCTCTAGGGATAAGCCCTGAACATAATAAAACATATGAAACTAATTAACAAAACAAAATATGCCTACATAATAATTCTGTGTTGGTTTACCCTGTATTTGCCCATATCTGCTCAAACCTTCTCCCCCTTAACCCTTGCCATTTTACCATTCAAGCTGATGGAGTGGCAGAAACCCCCACCTCATCCATTTTGCTCCCCTTCTCCCAGGAGTCTAGTGGTAGGGGTGTCCTCCTAGCATTTGGGATATTGTTTGAAAGTTTGAGGGTCCTAAGATGCAATTGGGTGGGAAATATTTTATTTTCTAAAAATATTGGATAGTATTTCTTTACAGAGGGAACAAATAAGAGGTTTCATAGTTTGGGGGTTGCATCCATGGATGGACTGAAACATGCTTCTGCCCCACTAGCCCCTAGGTCCCCCTTACTTCATAGTATTTATACACCAGTGTGGATGAGGCAATGCCATACCAGAATGGTCTGTTGAGGGAGTAGGGTCAAATGTAGTGACCCTATTCATATACAAGTCCAGTGATGGACATTTATTGAAGCAATAAAAGGAAAGCAGGTGGGTCTGGTGATGCAATGAGGATTACCCTTGGGAACAAAAAATATCAAGGTTATTATTGTTACATTGTGGGGCCCAGTTGCTTGGAGCATTTGTAAAGTTATGACCATCTTACCATCAATCAGGTTTGTGGTAAAAGTCTGCAGATACCAACTAAGTAAAAAGTCGTGCTTCCACATTCTTGGGATAGGTACAGATTCACTAAAATAATAACCAAATAGCAATCCCAAATAATTTACTGTTTGTGATAAAATATTTGAAATTGATGGTCTGATCCATAACTGTGATAATCTGTGGGATGTACATGCACAACTGACACAAATAAAGAGGCTTTCATTCCAGTTTAGCCACCCTCTGCCTCTAAGCATTGGCATTTTGGCCTTGAGGTAAAGGAGGTCATACTACTTGTCCTAAGTCCCATTTTGATTGGATTTTGAGCATGTGTGTGGTACTGTATAACAACGTTGCATCACATGGGAATTGAGGTGGACAAGTAGTTTTACTTTCTGCTGCCGATCAGGCCTGTAATTAGGTCACAGTCCGTCTGCAATGCCAGGGTGCCAGATAATTCTGTCTGGTGTGTGCTGGAATATTTTTACAAGAAATGTTTTTGTTTCTCTAAATTTATGAGATTTTAGGTCTTTGAAGAATATTGATCATATCTTGCATGGGTATTCCATTCAACACCCAAAAGGATACTTGACAGGATTTATTACAACTGCAAGAGAATAAGGTGAAATCAAGTCAATAATGGTAAAATCTGTTCAAAACTGGCACTTTTAGAACACAGGTTTTCAACCTGGGGGACGTGTCCCACTGGTGGGAGATGTCACAGTTTCTAGTTAATATATGGAATCACCTTTATGTACTACGATTTCTCTATAGACATCAAGTTCATGTAAGATTATAAGTGGAATGCAATGATATATATATGCCTAAAATAAAGGTTATTAATGTCACCAAACTGCCTCATTTCAAGTGTTTTTATCCAGAATTTTCCACATATCGGAAAGGGGGAAACCCCCTCCCGAAGCCTTCCCCCGTTCGGCACTCATTATTGCCGCCCCTACGCTTAATAATAATGGGGAGACGTGATACATTCATAAATGCCACGATGGGACGATAGCCAAAAAAGGTTGAAAACCAGGGCTGTTTTAGAACAATAAGCAGTGTAAAGCCTGTCTCACATTTTATGACATGACATCGATAATGTTGTCAGCCCTTTCATACCACAGGTGATCTTTTGTCCTTGCTCAGCTCGACATTCCAATTACGATTTAGTCATGTAATCTAACAAAATAGCAACTGTATCTGTTCACTGGTCACATAGTCATTTTTGAAAGTCAAGGATCAGATTGGAACTCATCCATCAGGGTTGCAGGTGCAAGTTGAAGGGAAGGGGGAAGCTGGTAGGGGGGGCAGTGAGAATGCATGGCATGGCCTAGAGTGCTTCCTCACCTACCATTTTATTGCACATATGATGCACACAAAGTGTAGTAGAAATATGCCCTCAATAATTAATTATTCAATTTATAATTCCTCCCCCAAAGAGATTGGAAAAATAAACGAAATAAAACGATTTGTATTTGGGTCCACGCAACACACAGAATTTCATCTTATTCACAGTGCTGCCAATCATTCTAATAAGTAACCAGGCACTGATTTTGCTCTTGCTACTACTACTAGGGAGGTAAAGCAAAGTCAGCTAGTTAACTGGTCCACCTGAAGGTGCTTCAGTTTGGCACGCAACAGACTTCATTGGCTGGGCAACCGATTTTAGAGGCAAGCCTATATGCAAAGTGGGAGGAAAGCCAGAGTACCCGGAAAAAAAATCCCACGTTCATCAAGCAGGATTCGAACCCATGCACATGTGATTGGTGCACAGCAGCTGGAATGAACCACTCTGCCACTGGACGACCCATTAGGGAGGCTTGTAACTCCTTGCTTTTATACTCCTGTATTGTTGATTCCTTGCCGAAGGCAGGCAAGGAATCTGTGCGATAGTGATGTCGTGTGTGTGTGTGCGTGTGTGTGTGTATGTGCGTATGTGACGCTGGCTTGTAAACACGATATCTCTAGAAGAGTAACTCCGAGAGATCTCATATTTGGCATGTAGATTGCCCTTATTGAGTAGATGATCCCTATTGTTTTTGGTGGAGGTCAAAGGTCGTT
>WURT03059148.1:0-13918 GCA_009936505.3 Holothuria glaberrima | reverse complement strand
TATATATATATATATATATATATATAGGTTAGGTCTAGGTTCTGTGGGTGTTTCAAAAGCCTTCGTAGTTCTCTGTATGTTCTGTGTTTAATCAATGATACCTTTTATTAAGTCAGGAGAGGGGAGAGAACTTTATCTGCTTTGCGATGGAATATCTGGCGTGATTTCTTCACAATAGGTGGATACTGAAGTACTGATTCTTGATTCATTACTTACAGTGCAAGTGCCTATGCTTACCGATACTTGAAAAATTTAAAGGATCTTCATCTCGCCCCGGAAAATAAAAATTACCACCACTAAGTTTATTTCTAGCCCTCTTCGAATTGAAAGAAAAAGTAAATCTGTCTAGTACATCTCTCAGACAAAATCATAGCTGTAAGTCTCCTACTAGAGCTTACACTGAGTTAAAATTGCTCAAGACTAAAGCTACACAACACTTAGTTAAAGCTTTACGTGGGAACACATGGCAACTGACTGCACAAGTCATCATTGACCAACATAACAGAATGTTTGAATTAATGTTAATCACAAAGTGTCACCGTAGTCAATTGTATTTAGGGATATGGATATATTCCCAAATATGTTTGGGGCTATGCTATTGAAGGGCGTAGGAAGCGAGGTTGGGATGGAGACTGGGGTGTCATCCCCCAGCGAAATTTTTGGGGCGGAAATATGCTTCAGCCTCCCACTTTTCATGAACGAAAACTACTTATTTGTCTCTTCTGTAAGAAATGTCAAAAATTTACAGTAATTTACCTTACAATTTGTTCAAAAATGATGCTCCAAATTGCATCTAAACTATCAAACATCCAAAAATTTTCAAAAAAGGAGGGGGACACCCACCTCCCCTATGACCCCTCCCCAAGGAAGGCGATCCAAAACAAAGTTCAGCCCCCCTCGTCTCGAACAGCTTCCTACGATTGTGATGCTATTAACCTTTATTCTTGCAGATGTGAAATCTGTCTTTACTTTCATGAAAAGACGGCGATCACAAGGGGGCGGGGGTAGGGGTGCACTTTCAGATTCCTTGGACTCTTCATATTGTCCATTTAACTCCTTTCATTATCCCTTCTTTCTAAAGCTAGCAAAATTGATAAGCTTTAAGAATTTTGTTGATAAAGAGTTGTGGCCAAAAAATAACGATTTCACATTGATAATGGAAACACAATTTCAAAGGCTGACACCTTGATATCCTTACCCCCCATCTTAAAGTACATTCTGTGTATTATCGATACATTTATTTCACATGCATTTCGATGTAAGGATGCGTCTTTTGACGGTTAGTTTATTAATTCCACGACACTTCTTAGTACAAATACATTTTCATGCATAAGATATTTGGAGGTCGAAATCTTTCGGCACCAATATTTCGAATACTAAGTTGATATAAACCTCACTGCAAGCTTCTGGATTCCGCCCCTTCCCCAGGTATCTCTGACATAAGTCGACGCCCTTGGCTTCATGTTCTGTCTTCAGTTAAGTATGAACGACGAGAGAAGTGGCTTGACACCGTGACGATACAAAAACATACGATAATACACTTCTGCCTTATGTTATCCTTCGTATTACAGAATGAAATATATTTTTGTAGTCACAGACTTGTAGTGAGTCCGTACTCGCACTCATGGGTTGGAACAATTGTCTGTACTTGTGTACTGATGAGAATTAATTTGTACTCGCACTCACATATTTTGAAAGCTCTGCATAGGGGCTAATGCAATATTTTGTAATCCTACTTATGAAAAAGGACCAGTATTGGTACTCATAACACAGGCACTGCCCTTGTACTAGTACTCATGACATTGTACTCGCACTACAAGTCTGCTAACATGCATTGTGGGCTGTGACATCTGTCGGCACCTTCTCCACCACGAGGTTTCCAAATGAAGCACGCCCTCTGCAGGGTTACAATAACTATGAGCATACCTGCTGCCCTAGGGTATTTTTGATCTGATACTTATTCTTTGACTCCCAGCTAGTAAAGGCTTCCATAAGGTCCACCTGCTGGTGGACCAAGATCTGGTCCAGCTGAGTCAGGTACTCTAGACCAGGTGGACATCCTAACTGACTCTGAAAAGAAAACAATGAAAGTTATTTTTTTCAGTTTGACAGACCAAGCTGATGCAGCAACAGTCATGATGCACTGTAATGGTAGTTAACAAACTGTGCATCGTGAACTGATGAGTCACAATCGTTGTCGGGGTCACGTGAGCAGGTTGGACAAATCCATCACTTAATGTGCATAACGTACTCTCTCACTGGTAGTTCGTGCAGCCTCATATAAGAAGTGATTCGAAACATGTTATGCACAGGAAATGTCCATAATTGGCCGAGTATAGGCACCATCATCACCACTGCCATCGTACTGATCTTTAATTCAGTCTTCATGGCAGAAAAAAAGGGGCACGGATGCTTTCCACTAGGGGTCTTCAAGGGGATTCTTCAAGTTACTAATACTACTGAGGCTTCTAGTAAAATGGCATCTAAATTTTGGGAACAATTTTCCACAGAAGATGCCTTTCTGGTCGATGTCTGTTGTACCGTTTGTGCGAACGGAATTTTCTCTTCACCGTGATGTTATTGTCTACTGTCAGACATATCTTAAATACTCATTTGAGTATTTCACTTACTTATGATATGGATTAATTTACATAGTTTCGATAACTGTTGTTAAAGAAAACGACAGGCCTAATGATCAACACTAACACATTGTAATCGGGAATATGGGTACAGCGTGCCGCCCCGCCCCTCCCCCACCCGTCTCAGTACAACTTACATGTACTTCCCTGTTTAACTAATAAAAAGCTTTTCACAGCTATTCTTGTCAACAAAAACATCAATCTGTAAGAATCTATGAAAAAAAATTATTAAACCCCGCAAAAAACGAAATGTCCAGTTCTGTGTCTTTTTGTTTTACGTGACTGAACTCACCGTTGTTAATATTACGTGACTTTCCCGCGCTAAGTCAAAATTTGCTTTCACCCATCGGACTATCAAATACTATTGCAAACATGCACAAAACATTCTAACCTGAGGTTGAGGCATCCACTGGACTAGTTGTTGCCCAGGGAGAGCTTGTCCTGGTGGCTGAGCTGGTGCCGGGGGCACATAGGTAGGAGGAGCCTCAGACTGTAGCCCGTACTTCGTATCGGTTGTGGGGTCCATTATAACACTCTACCGGGCAGGGAAGTCAAAGTAGCAAGGGTTGGTAGATCTTTTCGGTTCTGCTTGGTTATTAACACAATACCTGCAATAAGGACAAAAGGCAAAAGAAATTATGATGAATGTATTACACGTATAGGGATGCACGTTGGAGGGACATTTACAACTTAGTTGCTGAGCAAGAGAATTTTAAGTTTGCCCTAGTTCATCCGGCTCAATCAGAAAAGAGTACATCGTTTTCAATAGTGATACACTGCCTTTAAGTCCATGTAGCTGGCTTCAGAAACCTGAAATTCAAAATGAAAATGTTTTTCTGGGCAGTATAGTTTCCCTTTTCAGATTGCATTGCAGAACCATCAGGTGGCTTGGCCAAGAGGATTGAATTTTCAAAATGTATTTATTTTATTTGAAAAGGTTGCCACTTTTTAACTGACATACCGGTAGTCATTTTATCTGTTTATATTACATGTCTGCTGAAGTGTATGAAATTAAGTACCCGTTCCTGTTATGATTATTTTTTCTTTCAGTTTATAGTTTTATATGGGCTTAAACGGTAATAGAGATTGAAATAGGACTCATTTTGAAACTTCTTTGTTTCAGAATTTCTGTTAATAAAGTTTTTCATTGTCCATAAAAGTTGGATGAATTCATTGTTATTTCTTGAATAAATCAAATTGAGAGCACTTAACATTTGAATAGGAATATGATCCTAATGTTATAATTTAGTAGTTTATGCAGTTGCTTATTAAAGCGGCTCATTGAGTTGACATCTACTATTTTTATGACGAGTTTGAAGGAAACTATTGCATTACAATGCTTCTAATTAGCCTCATTACTCATGTTTCACTTCCTACAGTTACCAAAAATGTGAGAAACTGTGGTTTTTGTGGAAAGGGATTGTATATGATTGCTACATGATAATGGTAAAAAGTGTCTGGTCACGAATTTTGTAATAAATGATTTTAATCATTGATGACCCTGGCATTACCATTTCAGTTGTGAGTCAGATGGACAGAATCTCTTAGTTTGATCATTTACCATCAAGATGTGAGTGAATCTCAACAGTTGTGAAAAAAAATCATGAATTCTGTGAACCAACTCAATAAGCCCCTTTAAGGCCTGAATACACAAGCAATATTCCCAAAATATTTTCAAAACATTTTTACAGCAAAAGGTTTTGTAGAAATGTTGCAGTCTTTTTTAAGGCCTGTATAAATGAGAAACATTCCAAAGACATTTCTTAAACCTTTCGGTATAATATGACTCTGTGACGGTGATGTGACACAAACTGACACAAACTGAACTACTTCTGATTGGTTCAACATGCAACATTCCAGAGACGTTTTTTGCAAGAATTGGCGCAATTCTTTGGCAACATTTTCAAAATGTTTTCAAATTGTTGCATACCTTGTCTAAACTCTGCAACAAACTGAAAACAAGTGTGTTTTGGATTGATTGCAAGTGAGTGTTTGGGAATTATTTTGGGAATGTTGCTCGTGTATACAGGCCTTTATTTGAAAAACGTGTGCTCTATTCGGATGAGTAAAGTAGCACCTATTTTCGAGGACTGCACTGACTTGAGCATTGTCATAATGGTAACTAAGCTACTGCAGTTATGTAAAACTCAATTTAAGCCATAACCTACATATGATAGCTGCATTTAATGAAATAAAGTGTATAGCCCATTTTGGGTACACTCTAAAAACTGTTGGGCACGTATGCCACCTGACGAAGTGTTGAACAAAAAATTACTTCAAATTCAGCCTCTTGTGGAAATTCCAGAACATAGGCATCGACTTTCTACTGTTCTACATGAATGCCAAACAAACTGTTAGAAATGTGGCCAAAAGAAAAAAAATGTTAAGCAAAAAAAAGAGCACTTCCAAATTTCACACCGTCACTATGCAACATGCTTGACCAGGCTGTACGAACGCAGAACGCTACAGTCAATATGGTGCTACTACTTATAGGTTGTTAAGTATCGTATAGTACTCATGGAAACTGGGCATACCGGAAATTTTCCATGTGACGTCATTATTTTCAGGTACTATTCTAAAGTTGAAAATAACTGTCAACGAAGTAAAAGTTCCACATAAAAAACGTAGAATTACCCTTTTCTTCAGCAATTACACAAAATAAAGGCAATTTCTACATCAATTATGTGCAAAATTCAAATTTCTGAGAGTAGTTTAAGTAATTAGCTGTTCTGATAGGATATCACATCTTCTTTACAGTAGTTCCCCGAGGCTTAATAAAGCAGCTGAGATTAGCACGTTTCCGACCAAAGGATATCAAACATTTTTACTCCGAGTTAAAGTCCTCCTCACATCTCGAAAATTCCATTTTCCCAAAACTAAGTTTTTTCTAGCCCCCTCCCCTCCCAATGAGAAAAAAATCGGCATTTCTAATGGACCATCCAGACAAAAGCTGTAGCAACCTGACTACTGATTTAAACTTGCTCAACGTCATATTATGCAGAGTTGGCTAATCTGTAGTGTGCTTTTAATTTGGTTTAATCGTAAGTATACAAGCCAATGGGCTGAGCTACATCACATTTCACTGCATGATCTGTTCAAATTACCATTGACCAACCTCACTGAAACTATTTTTGGGGATTTATGTAACTAAAAGTACAATCACAAATGTGATTATAGATAACCCGGATCCCAGTATGTTAATGCAACAGCGCTTTTACATATTTAGGATACCTTCAAAATATTTAAAAACTAGGCTACAAATCACTCTAAGCGGACCTTCACCAACAATTAGACTAACTTTTAAACACCCGGAAATTGAAAAACCTCACCAACAATTAGACTAACTTTCAAACACCCGGAAATTGAAAAACCTCTACTTACAGTCTTAGGCCTGTGACATGCGGGCATTTCTTTTCGCCACGCGAATGGTGAAAAGGGAAAAGGCGCACACAATGTTGTGTGATAAAACGTAACCAGGGCCCCGTTTCATAAAAGGTTAAGATCGATTTTAAGTTTGATTTCCATAGGACGATTGCACGGCAGATCACACTTACGATCGATCTTAACTCTTTATGAAACAGGGCCCAGGTCTTAAGTACGTATACTGTAACTGTTTGCGACATGTTAGCTCCTCAACAGAAAGTCGTGCATCTCTAGCGAATCCTGCGTAAATATGTCTCCACTCGTAAAATTTGGCAAATACCTAAAACGTGTCACAGTTCACAACAATTCTCAAGCCCTCATACCTTTACTCAAACGTCTTTCCATTGATGCACGCCATAATAAGAAAGAATCCAACTGGCTTGTGTATAACCAGGGGGCTACGACTATAGTTTAACCTTGTTTACCTAATCTACTGTGAAACCATTTCAATGAGTCCATAATCTTGGCAATATATTGTAGAATTCTGTACCAGCAAAGACTGCTATTTACGAGGCCATTCACAGACAAACAAGTGAGCTCTTACGAAATCTGTTTGACAAAGTGTAACAGTAATCAATAGTGTTGACCTCGATGCCATATAGTTCCCGTCCAGGCAAGCTGCACACAGATTTTACTGGGATTTTAACAGGGAGTTGCTATAGGGCGATTCCATGAAAACGTCAACCAAGGGGTGAAAATTCTATGTTTGTCCAACTGTAATGAACTTACTATCATTTTGAACATATATGTCTCAGGTTTTACAAAAAGGTAATTTGGAAGAGAAAATCATGAAAGAACACGAAAAAAATTAGATTTGTTTATTGTCAGTATTTTAACAAGTAATTTTGAAAAAATGACACTAAATTTTTCTCTTGTTGCATATATTATACTTTATTACTTTAATGGTTGGTATTATCGTGTATACCTATGAAATACTTTTGTTAAATTTACCATACAGTTGAAAAGTGAATAATTGGCATGTTTCCTGAGAAAAAGTTAAAGTCATGTGATAGTTGTGATTATGTCAGTATGTTACTGAAAAAATCTAAAAAGTTTTAGGTATTCCTTGCAAGATATCACAGGAACTTTGTGTCTTGTATTCTCTGTATTTAATAGGAGTTGTGACCTTCTGTCATTGAAAGATCAGAATTCTCTTCTTTATTCCCACAAAATTCTAGGGGTGAAATGGTAGCAGACTGACAGTAACAGACTGACGGTAACAGACTGACAGACTAAATGATACAGATAATTGGAGAACTGTGCAAATAAATTTATTCAGTACGAATTACTCACCTCTGTTATTAAGTTCAGTTATGGAAGAACACAATTACACTAATTTATTGAATTTTTATGGAAATGACATGGTACATTATTTGTTAGCATCTTCTTGGGAAATATGTAGAGATAAGTATTGCTCGGAGTGTAAAATGTGTACAAGAGTGTAAAGCCAGTTTAGGCATGATGTTTCCCACTGTATCATGTGATGATGTGACTCAAATATTTATCTGTCAAGCTCTTATACTGTATATTCCAGAGTCTTGAATTGGTCCCCAGACGTTTGGTTTTGTTTCTTTTCTCTTTTCCCCCCTTGAGTCAGAAAAGTGCAGTGTTTACACAACATATATGCTTACTGATCTACCTTCATACTGCACAGTACAGTACATGTATTTTACAGTATCTATCGTAGCCTACAGTATATAGCAAGACGGGGTAAAAAAAAAAATCCCTAAACTTAAGTATAGTAAGTGACAGTTGTATGATTCATACTTTATTCTTGTCAACTGCTCAGTGGGAATACTTTTAACACAATAATAAAAAAAACACATGACTTATGGAAAGGATTAAGGCACAAATTTGCAAAATTGTTAAAATTGTTTTTTTTTACCCCAACAAATATCCATGGTCAGGGTAAAAATATTATTAGAGGTAAAAAACAATATCATTTTAATAGAATGTAAAAAATACTAACAAAATCTTTCAATTCAGTTGTACCTTCAGAAGTCAGTACTGTAAGGAAGCATAAAAATACAGTATCATTGCAGTAGTAGTGGTTTATGGCATACTGTAGTAAGTGCAGTAGGGTACGGAGTGTAGACATACAGTACGTCACTGTAGGCTAAACCATGTTGGCACATATTTAATTACAACATGATCTGCTCTTTTTTACCCTTTCCCCACGCATACCTAGGTTTAGGGTAAAAGAAAAACATGTTTGTTCACAGAGAAAGGGAAAAATAATTGGACTACTGAATCAGATAGATAGACATTTAGGAGTGGACATCAAACAAAATAAACTTTCTATCATGTACATGTTTTATGTAGTAAAAAGTTTCGGAAAAGAGGTGCATTGCTTCAATACAGGTACTGTCAATAACCTTGCTTTTTATTTTGGATGCTCTGGTATCCAGTTGGAAACTTTTTCAACTGGTTATCATCCAATTCATTCAATTTCTATGCACTTGTTTTTGAATTTCATAAATGAGTGTAATGTTTATCAATTGCTTTGACTATGACAATTCTGCACCGAGAAGATAAATGTACAGTGGTATACCAATTTCAAGAATGTTTAATGTTACTTAGATGGCTCTGATTGAATTTTGTCATTGTTGACATGGTTTTTGTATTTGCTATCAATTTTGAATAAACAGTTTGTTCCTTACTTGCATATTTTAAAGACTTTTTTCCATAAATTCAGAACATGTCAGTCTGTTACCGATGATGTCAGTCTGTTACCAAGCACATAAGGTATGACAGTGAAGTAACCATGCATCACGGTCTCAAACTCATTTCCTTTTTTTGTTGTACATTCCCTTGCACAAAGTACAGGTGATAACAGTTATCCAATGGATATCCTCTTTCAGAGCATTTTTAAGGTTGAACATAGCAATGCCAATGATAGGGCTGCATAAATGTCAGTCTGTTACCGCACTGTTAGGTGATTATTTCTCATGTATATAAAACAGCAGGCCTGTCAGACCTGTCCATACTGGGTCATTGTGTAGGTCCACTGTTTACATCAATTAATACAAATGATCATCATTGCCTTCAGTTTAGTTCATTAGATATAGCTCAAAAACTTTCAAAAATGTCTTCCAAATGTCAGTCTGTTACCGATGGAATCGCTCTATATCAAATAGCAACTCCCTGGTTTTGCAAACGACGCAAGCGTCAATGGACATTGCAGCTGGGAAGCGTTACAGGTCCTAACACCTCTTGTGATTTCAGTTTGTCTTGTAACAATTGACGAATGGTGCGAAGCTTGATGCAGTTTTTTCTCGAGTAAGGAAAAATCTTTTTCGAAAATATACTTAATTCCACCCCTAGTAATGTTAATGGGGGAGGGGGTCAGGAATGCTCAGAGCAAACAAAATGCTAAGTTCACGGCCCAAATGCCATTTTCATTTTCAGTATAATTATAACAAATCATCGACATTGTAAAAGGGTATCTTTAAGGGAACACAATTCGCAAAATTTCATAAAAAGGGTCATGGGGCCCACATGGGACCTTGGACCAAAACTTCCAGTAAACCAAAAACAGATCACTAAGCATCAATATGACAGGCGGTGAACTCCGTTTTATATTTGCAATATCTAACAAAATGGACCCTAGGGCACATCTTGGGCCTTGGAGTCAAACTTTCTCTACACCTAAAGGTACCACTACCGAGTATCATTATTTGACAAACCATCACATTGAACAAAAGCATCTGTAGTTGAAGGAGCATTTTGCTGATTTTCATACAAAGGGCTACAGGGTCCATATGGGACCTTGGACCCAAATTTCTAGAATACCATTAACAGATCACTAACCAAGCATCATTATAGCAGGCCGTCAACCATAAGCTACAAGACTCTTTAATATTTGGGGGGCAGAAAATTTTTGCCCGAATCTCAAAAAGTTGCCCAAAGTCAAGGGAGTGGATCCAGCTCCAAAGATGGGGGGGGGGGATTTTCACCATATGCGAATCGCCGCCCTGGGGGAGGGGTCTAAGGGCCTTTGGAAAAATTTTGCTCACGTAAGGTGGGCTAGATGCAAAATGGTGCTACATTTATTGCTAAATTTGAGTTGGATATATTTCCAAGAATTTCTTCTTTTTTAGGAAATCTTTTCATCTTGCTTGTTTAAGTGGATTTTTTACTCAGTTCTTGGAGTAAATCAGAACCACACTGCGCGAAGTAAGTGAACAGTAAATTGTTAGACTACATATACCATTAGAAAGTTTTCTCATATCTTATGAAATTTTGAAATGGAAGTGATTAAGACTGTGCATGTCAGAGCCTTTTCGAAAGTCTGATAGAGGTGATACTGGCAAGTAATTACATGCGCGAAGAGCGCGAAAATTTTTCCACTTTTTCCGGGACTTCGATAAAAACTCTTGAGACTCAGTAGAAATTTGGGCAATCTTTTCACTTTTTCTTCATCTCTGTCGAAATTTTACCTATTCTATGCCCGAATTCTGGTCAATATTTTGCCCGAATTTTCGACCTCAGAAATTTTTTTGGGGCACTCTGCCCCCTGTCCCTGCCTCGTACGCCTATGCCGGTAACTCTCTTTAACATTAGCTGGAAAAAAGCTTATCACTTTGCAGTATTTCACAAAATGAACCCTACGGCCCATCTTGGGCCTTGGACCCAACATCCTGAACACCCTGAAGGTATCACTAACCAAATATAATTATGACAAATCATCAACATTGTACAAGAGAATCTGGAGGAGTACACGATTTGCAGAATTTCATAAAAAGGGATAGGGCCCACATGGGACATTGGACCAAAACTTCCAGAAACCCATAAACAGATCACTAAACAAGCATGATTATGACAGGCCGTTAACTCTGTTAAACATTACCTGAATGGAAAGTTACTCACTTTGCAATATTTCACAAAATGGACCCTACGGCCCATCCTGGGCCTTGGACCCCAAATTCTGAACACCCCGAAGGTACTACTAACAAAGTATCATAATGACAAACCATCAACATTATTCAAGAGAATCTGTACTGTAGGAGAAACATTTTGTTGAATTTCATAAAAAGGGTCATAGGGCCCACATGGGACCTTGGACCAAAAACTCCTGAACACCCCAAATGGCCCACCACCAAAGGAACATTGTTACCAAGTTTCAACTAAATCCACGACAGCATGTGGGAGGAGCAGAATTTTGAACAATTGTGGACAGACAGACACACATACACGTAAAAATCAATTAAACTTGTAGTATGGTCAGTAGAGCTGGTTGGATATGAGGCCATTTGACAATTTCCTGTTCGCTATGCCACAAACATCAAACAGCCAACTATTCATTTTTTTGTCATTAGACTTTTAAGTTCAGTTAGAAAAATATTTTAGAAAGGATATAAAAGTTCTCGTCGAGGGCCCAATAAAAACATAAATAAACACGTCATCCACAAGTAACAGAACTATGGATTCAACAGCGCCTAGGCCTACTTGAAATCATTTTAACGGTTACAACAGAATAACAAGGATATTCAATCTTTTTAAAAGAAAAGAAGGTAGGCTACCCTACCCTTCTTTTGGAAACAAAAGCTGAAACGAACAGTAAGAACCGTCTGTTCCTTTGCTTGTAAGCATCTTGTTCATGACATTCAAAACATGAACATAGTTTGCCTGAATATGATGGTTCAATAGTAAAAAGTAAAATATAAAAGCAGAGCTGCCAACCTTGCATAATATAAAAGAGGAACACCACATCTCACTGCACTCGGGCACTACATGGTTTTCCATGGCAGAGGTTACCAAGGCATAAACCTTCCGGAGGTACCGAACACCAGGGGACTCCATCCCAACCCCGTAGCAATCTATCATTCAAGGAGTTCCAAAAACAACTTTCTGTAATGCATTAAGTAAACAAAAAAAAAAAAACCTGAACCTAGGCCTACCCTATAGGCCCCTATACGTTAAACAGTGCTTTTCAAAATTGAGTTCATTTCTCCGAGCTGTCAAGTGGCCAGGGCCTGCATCTTTTAACTATGGCACACTGGCAGATTCTGTTAGGCTATAGCCTATGCTAGCTTATGCTGTATAGGCTGCAGGCTATACAATTTTCACCCACCCCACCCCTTGTCGAGTGGAAAACTGTACATTAAAATGCATTATATAACGTTATATGAACAATCATAACTGTTATGTGTTAGGCCAAGGCGAGGGCTGTCAACATTAAGTTACTAGCCTAGCTACTAAAGATGGTATCCTAACACTGGGCCAATACGGAACGTTGTCTATGGAGAGTGATAAAAAATGTGCGCCCTCACTTTTCAAGGATAGTCGAATCCATTATCGTATGGGATAAAACAGAATAATTCGTAACAATTTGTGTCAAAAATATATTTTTTCACTCACTTATTTTGTAGTATTTTGCTTTTTTCAATTTATTTCAGTTTATTTACATTAGATGATTTCAGCTGTTGAGAAGCAGAACTTATAGACATTGCTCACGACACTTCATTTAAAGCTCGCACGTTGTAATATTGCGAGAGAATAGTTGCGCGAAACGTTCGTACAAAATTATTAATGACGTTGTTTCCCTTGTTTCTTGAATCCTTCACAAGGTGTTAACAAAATATAACATAACATAACATAACATAACATAACATAACAAGTTTAAGGGCAAAGGAGGGCAATAGCCCCATAAGATGCCCTGTAACCCAAACCCTAAACAAAACCCAAAACAAACCGAATACCTAACAAAGCCCATCAAAATCAGATTCTGCCACAGTCACCATAAAACATTCAAAATAAAAGTCTGTATCCTTTCTTGAATCAATTTTTAATACATACAGCTCCATACAAAAGAAATATAAACGGGAGAAGGTCAATTGTAGCCCAACGTAGCGACTGTGAACTCACACTATGTTAGGCCTACATATATACCACAGGTGTAGTCTGACTAATGCGAAGCATATTTATGCCCATGACTCGCGTAAATTGATTTAACATGATTGACTTGGTTTATAGAGGTCTTGGTTTAGAAGCATACCAACAGAGAGCTAGATTTTAAATAATAAGTATAGTTGTGACATTGCCATGAAAAGAAGACGATGCCTGTTTGTTGTTCAAAAGGGACCTCCGGACGTAATACAAAAAAAAAATCCCGTGTATAATTGGTACGGTCCAACACAATGAGCCGTGCTAGACTTTGCTCTCAAAAAAGCGTCTTTTGTGGAGGAAATCATAGCCTTTTGTAGGCTTTGCAAGATATTTATGAATAATAGACATGCAACTCAAACTTAGTTGTCATCTACGTGGTGAAAGTTTCTTGCATATCAGTTTTTTTCAAGAGTATGATATGTAGATTTCTGAATGCTCGTGGACGCGTTTGTGACGTCATAAATGAACAAAACAGAACAAAGGCCAAAAGAGTCTGTGAGACAGCTTTGCTGATTAGACTTTACATATAAAAGCGAAAAACGCCCATGGTTCTGATCATCCAGTCAGAATCTTTCTTATATTATTTGAAAGAGTAGAAACTGAACTTTCATATTGAGTTTAAACCAGACCCTTACAGTACGGAGTTTTTAAGTTCCCATCGAGTGAAGTAATGTTTTGGGGGAATTTTAAAGGTAAAACATGTTTTTGCCATTGCAAGTTGAATCAAAGTACCCTGTTTTAACCAAAAACGCCGTATATGTTACCAGGATCAAAACAAACCAATTTTGATACCAAAAAAGAGAACAAAATTTTCAACAAGAGCCCAATGGGCACTATGGTTCCTTGCCAAATGTAATGAAACTGAGCCATGAGCACAGCATAAAAAATTTTTTTAGCTAATGTGAAGTTTGCCCGTAACTCTGGTGACTGCTACATGGTCTTCAAAGTTGTTGGCAGTGAATGTTTAC
>WURT03059137.1:0-13920 GCA_009936505.3 Holothuria glaberrima | reverse complement strand
GAGATGAAGAAAAAGTGAAAAGATTGCCCAAATTTCTACTGAGTTCCCGAATTTTTTTTATCGAATTCCCGAAAAAAGTGCAAAAAATTTTCGCGCGCTTCGCGCGCGTGTAGCTCTTTGCCAGTATCACCTCTATCAGACTTTCGAAAAGGCTCTGACATGCTCAGTCTTAATCACTTCCATACCCAAGTTTCATAAGATATGAGTAAACTTGCTAATGGTATATTTAGTCTAACAATTTACTGTTCCCTTACTTCGCGCAGTGTGGTTCTGATTTACCGAAAGAACTGAGTAAAAAATTCACTTAAACAAGCAAGATGAAAAGACTTCCTAAAAAAAGTAGAAATTCTTGAAAATATATCCAACTCAAATTTAGCAATAAATGTAGCACCATTTTGCATCTGTTCCACCTTACGTGAGCAACATTTTCCAAAGGGGGAGGGGGACACCCTTCCCCAGGACGGCGATTCGCATATGGTGAAAAATACCCCCCCCCCCGTCTTTGGAGATGGATCCACGTCCTTGACTTGGGCAACTTTTTTAAGATTCGGGCAACTTGGAATTTTCTGCCCGCCCCCAAATTGGAAGAGTCCCGTACGCTTATGGGGGCAAGTGCCCCGTGCCCCTGTGGCGAGCCGCTAATGGCCCCTTGGGATTTCGGTTAGGCTGCTGCCCTGTAGGCGGTGGGGTGAGGGCACGGCTAACTATATTGACGTTTATGATACAGAGAGAAAAATTCTGCAGCTTAGGGGGAACACGTTGCCAAATTACACCACCTTTAGGCGTTTTAGGATAATGATCAGAGACGCCAGACTGGCTAGGGGGACATGTCATCGTGCAGACTTTTGGTCCCATTCCCCGAGTTTGCAAATTTCTTGCCAAAAGTAGTCAGCATGCGTTGCATGGGGACGAGTACACGCCTAGGGGGTTCTAATCGAAATTTAAAACGATCCAAAAGAAATTTAACGGAGAAAGCATTGGCCCCAAGTTTATCTTCAAAAATCTGCTACATCTTATGATGAGGCGAAGTGACAAGTTTTATTACATGAAAAAATACGGACATTTTTAACCAACCGGACGCCTAGTTAGCCTCCCTCTAAAGAGGGCTTAGTTGGCCCAGGAAGTTGCTGTTTGTCAAATAGCAACATCCCCTGTTGGCCTAAGACAAGCAATAAAGACAAGACATGCTATTCTTGACGAGTTGGATGAACAGGAAAACAGGCCTCGGCTAGAATGCAAATAGGCCGAACGATCTCCTTGCAGCATGTGTCACAGAGTACTGAAAGATACCCTTAGGAGAAAGTTGATGTCATCGGTGTTTCAGTGTTATTGTGCACTTTTATTCTTTATGAGTATAGATTTCATCCTTGTCTCTCTTCATAAAAACTTTAACATTTTGGGATCCTCTATTTTGGGTTCCGCAGGCCAGTCGAACAGGATGGGCCCCAGCAGCAACACCGATTCTTCAATTTTAGACACATCCTTACATCACTAGACCATCAAACCTTTTGTCTCTTTTCATGTGATTAAATTGTCCGGGCTGACGATCTGTCTACGACCAGATGATCCATCCAGAGTATCTTTTACTCAGTGACACATGCCTTAAGATCGTCCGGCCTATTTGCATTCTAGCCGAGGTCTGTTTTCCTGCTCATTCAGAGAGTACAGGTATAGGATATATCACCTCCTTGATAGGTAGGCCTATAGCAAAAGGGGTGGAGGGCTTACAAGCGCATTTCAGAACGCTTTTCCGTGATAAATGCATATACATTCACCATCTACAGTAAAAGCGCGCGAAGCGCGTGGTAAAATTATTTAGAAAGAGTAAAAGGCAAAATACGTACTTCAAATCTTCCACATCATGCGACAAACTAGATTAGTCAAAGATCCCATATTGATGCGAGGCCCCTCCAGAAGTTGGAGATGTATCTTCTTTTGAAAATTGTTGAGATCAGAATAATTCCTTTATCACTACTTTGATAATGGTTATGCCATGATGTGCAGACCGTGACGAGTGCGAGAAAAAGCGCTCCAACATTTTGCATTAAACATTATTTCCACGACTGCATTCAGGCTCTGCATCGAGACACTGCTAATTCCCCTACAAACCTATCTGCTAATCAGAAAGTGAGTCTTCTACTTTCAGATTCGTAAAAGTTTTTCAACGCTTGCTGCTTTGCTTCTCCGGGAGTTGTTATCGAAAGGAAATGATAATAAGCACAACATTGAGTCGAGGTTTGAAGCGCGTAGAGCGTGCGAAAATTTTGATAGTTTGTGAAGGATTTGCGAAAATTCTGATAGTTCGGAAACCATTTGTGATAGAAAATGATTAAAATAGATTCATCACCAGGTCGAAAACACATCTCACCCTACCCCACAGAAATCTATAGCTTAAATACCTTTTGGGATCATTTTGAAAATCCCCCCCAATCAGAAATCAATTGGGGCACGCGCCCCATCCCCCCCCCCCGGGGCCGGCGTCACTGGTTCGACCATCCCATATTGGAACTCAGGAAGACTCTTATTTAAGGCCCGGCTGGCGGTGTCATTCTCTTGCCACAAAAGAACATTTTTGCAACTATGATTAACGTATATATTGGGATGAAGGGACCGGCAAATAACTGTACTCATGTCTTGGTTTGAGGTTCCATTTTAGATGAGGAGGTAGCTACAAGGACAGGTCGAGGTCAACTGGCCGTGCAAATTAATTAACCGGTCCTGCTTTACGTGTTAGCCTAAAGGGAAGGGGTTGCTACAAGAGCAGCTTCCTAGATAGAGATAGAGCAACTATAGAAATTTTATATGCAATACGTTCCTAACTAATGACGCACGTCCAGAATTAGATACAAAATTTACGATTTACATTCCGAAAGAATGCACCTTGCTCGAAAAAAAGTCAAAAGATCCAAAATTTCGAGGTGTCAACACCGCCAAAATGGGACCCAAACACCGTCGGAAGGTATCTTAGACTCGTGAGGGAGAGGACTTAACCAGACAACCGGGTAAGACTTTTAATGTCTTTCTAAGGCAATGTAAGACGTTATAAAAATGTAAACCTCTTGGGACTGAAAATTATGGGCACGATGAAGCATCCAATATGCCCTTCTAGTTCCGACAGCCTTGATCTACATGTGTTGTGCGGTTGACATGATATCAGCATTCAAACACGGTAACTGCCATTTTGCAAATACACCGAATTGTGCCAGCAAGCCTGCTGTGATTCATGAGCTTATTTCATTAAAACAACGTAATGGTGTTTGTCATAACCTGTCATCATACATGTAGCTATCATCATACATATAGGTGGTACTTCCCAAATATTATACCATCACTAAAGAAATGGAAATGTCATTAGCATAAATCTAACCCCAAAAAGGTGGGGACATTAATGCAGGCCCTGAACAGACATGGTACCAAAGGTGGGGGAGGGGGTTAGCGGGGTTAGCGTGGTTAGCGTTATGTGCCCTGAGCCAGACAAGGCACTGAAGAGGGAGGGTGGTTATGCAAGTTCCAAGGGAGAGAGCATCCTACACATATGAAACAAACAAAAACAGAATGAGATGATTATGTAATGCCACAATTTTGTCAGTTGGACTTGTTGTAAGTCTTCTTCCATGTGCTAATATTCAAATGCATATTTCTCAGAAAATACAGTTGATAATGATGTCACGTCATGACTTGGGTCTTTGCTTCCTTCTTCCTTTCTTCTCTTTCATTATGCTGTAATTTAAATCTAATAATAGTACATCTCAACTATAAAACTACAAAATACATAAGTTTCCATTCCACCCCACCATTTCTTTTTTAAAAAAGCTCAGACAAATCAGGTTTCTATTATTTGCCTATTTTATTGTCCACTTGAATGAAAAAGCTACATTTACAGGGCACATAGCTTGTCCACATTTCTATAATATGTGTAATAATGTACAAACTTTCAGCAAGTTCACACTTAATTACTGCTGTGCAAATTACTTTAATCTTGATACTTTAGTTAGCCATTAATAGCAAGTACAGTGTTTGGAAAACACAAGAAACATCAAAACCGTTACTATAGAGTGCTGCTTTTGTTATGCACCTCTTCCCCACTCGCCAAACAGTGCTTTAGCTAGGATGTTTTCTCAATGCAACATTTACTGATCTGTGGCCTAGGGAGGGTCTAAGGGGAGGGGGTGCCCCTTCCCTTTGGATAATTTTTGAAATTTGAAAGGTGCCTAGAAGGCAAATGGTGCAATATTTGAGTGGATTTCTACCCTAATGAGGACCCAAAAATTACACCAGGGTAGAATTTGCTTGTCAGATTTTTTTGGTGCGACATTTGTCACCGTTTATGCGACATTGTCGCACAAATAGGGGCTGGCTAAAACACTGCCGCCAACCCCAGTGGGTGAGTGGGACTCTCATTCTATCAAAACATGATATTTGCCATTTGTAAGAACTTTTGGAACACCTGTTTGTAGAGCCTCATAGGGTTCAACGAAGTAGGAAAACCTAGAGCACACCCAAAACACAACCAACACCATTCCCCAAACAGTTTGACCTCTCTCCAAAATAATACTATGGAAAAATAAAAAACATGTTCTATGACTGAGGTGACATAAACAAAATATTTCTCATTTAATCTAATGCATCCATTAAAAGCTGCTTCCTTTCATTAATCCAATTATAATGCAGTAACATGGGTTTATTATGGTGGAAAACCCAATCACCACACAATGCATTAATTTATCCATAAAATTCAAAACTTCATCTCTCTGATGAAACCCTTGCACCCTAACTAACCCCTCACAACCCAAACAACTTCCCAATACTTCTTTTTCACTTCAGTTGGAGTCGGTAGCAAGTAAACACAAACACTGTCAATGAGCTGAATCCTCATCCATAAGAAGTTTTAATTTAGAAATTCTTTAGAATAACCAGTACAGGGTAAAGAAAAGATATGCTTGCACTTCTTAAAAGCTAAGTTCTTTCTTGCCTCATCAATCATTTTCCCTCTATCTATGTACATCAGGAGGCAAAGTTTATCTTTCTACATCCTCTAAAACTAGGTAAGATTTCTACTGTTCCTATACACCTGCATCCCCCCTCCTAAAAATATGTAAAGGAATTAAGTACAATCAGGCTGCAATGACTTAAACCTCTCAAAGTTTTTAGACAACGATCTGGTGACTCTGGAAAGCTGACCAAAGTTTTGGTTGATACCCTCAGTTTGATATTCACACCTGTAAACCATAAAATCAAAAACAGCCACACAAACAATTCACCAGAGCACTGCCATGAACATCGTAGACTGCCATTTCACAAAGAAATAAATTGACTCTACCAAAAGAAGGACCTTGTTGCTCAGAAAGGAAAAACTAAATTCTCATTAATTTGATATCAGTTTGGTCCATAATCCCTTCAGCCGATCTGTGTTGAGCATTAACCGGCACAGGCAGATGACCCCAACCTAACCTTGCACGGTTAATTGAACCTATCAAATCTACACTTTTTTCCATCGTAAGAATTTCCACATTTCATAGTACATTAGATTTTGTATGTAAACCAAAGAGTTGCAAAATTGGAACAATTCATAAAACAAAGTTTTTCATGGCGGTGAACTTAATCTTAAATGATAACTTAGAAGTAATCTTTTTCCTACCTGTTCAACAATATTTAACACAACCACCATAAACCAATATGCTCCCATGGAGTAATGCAAACCAGCCATGTGTTTATCTCACCTCTCAAGATGGAATTTAGGCTTTTTTGCACTGTCTGTGGACTGTTGCCACAGGTGGCCATAACTGAGCATTTAAGATACTCAGAAGTCTGAACAATAGGTAATTCATCTAAGTCTGAATTTCAATGGTTTCAATTGAGCTGGGACCTGTCCCGTAAGCCTGCAAACAGTAACATGTTTGCAAACACACATCTCTTGAAGGAGTCAGGAAATTTGTGATGATCTTGTGTCACACGGAACATCCACTAAAATTAATACTGTGTCAGTATTAAATTACCAACCATTCTAGAGAAAACTAAGAATGACAACCTAAATCTGCTCTAAGCTATGGATGCTTTTTGGAGCAGTTTGTTGATACAAATAAACCACTTAAAGACATGTGATTTATAATCAGTAAACAGAAAAATGTGAAAAGATAAACAGTTGAAAGCAGGTGGTACTTGGAATAAAAATGCAAACAACTAATATTGAAGTATCATTTAACTATTCACCCAATAAAAGGGTGGAAACTATAGACAAATATACACTTTAATATTTTTTCAATGAAGAGGCACAAACCTTGGTACTTTGAAGTAGTACATGGGCTCTGTCATAATGGGAGCAGTAGAAGAGGTGGCACTTTGCACCATGGGCATCATCAGGAGATGGATGGGGAATATGCTCCCTCTCCCCCACTTTTAAAAGAGGGGCACTATCATATCATCCCCCCCCCCCAAAAAAAAAAAAACACTTTTTTCAAAACCCCATCGGAAAATAGTAGGCACGTTAAATTCCACAGCTTTCAATAGCTGATTCGAAGAAATCCAAGTCCAAAATCCTAGGAAAATACCTTGGGTTGCACCACCCATCATCTGGAATAAAAAAAAAGAATAAAAAAAAAAAAATTCCAGCCTCCTGGAGGGGGCCAAGAATCTCATGTTTCCAGGGATTTGCAACTCCCACCTGAAATAGTTCTGGTCAAGTTCACATCCCTCCCAGTTTTGAGAAGCCATGGCACTCTTGCTTGCTATGAAGACATTTACTCTGTATAAGAAGTATCAGTAAGAAGGGTAATGATAACATTACTGATGCACCTACTTTATACAGGAAAGCATAATGTTGGGTAGGAAACTGTGCATCTCTTCCATAAATTGTACAAAAAATGAGTATGAAAATACTGTCTAATCCTTCAAAAATTTAGATAAACAACACATTTCCAGAAATTTTACATTCATGTAATTCCAGTGATATGTATCTGTTGCTAAAGAAAGAGCTTCGAGTAGATTAATTCAGTAAAAGTCCTCCTGAGTTTATTCAGGTAAGAAATGGTTATCTAATATTCATTTCTTTCAAACAAGATACCTTCCCATCGTCAATCGTACAAACTTCTTTCAGTCTGTTTATTACATAGTCTGCAGACTATTTGAACAAATCACATAATTCATATGAAAAGACTCATCACTGTTATTTACTTAACTTTCTTTTTGCTCTCGATAAAAATCTCTACTTGCATTTGAAAAAGAAAAAATTTTGTAAAAATTATTTAAGCTGTTTTATGGATGATTGATTATAATTGAAGCTCCATCTCTCCGGTGATGAATGGAAGCAAGGAATCCAGCCAAGGATTGGACAGCACATTTCAGGAGCGTGCAAATGTCTTTCCACTGTAAATGAAAGGAAAAAATGCATGGGGTGAAACAATCCACTTGTGTGGGCCTAGAAAGATGAAGGGTTAAAAATGGCCTGGAGAAACTAGACACAAAGTACTTGCAACATAGTACCAAACTATATTCTCTCAGTTTTTTTTGGGGGGGGGGGGATTCCTTGGTGCAAGAGCTATCACAATTTTACTTATGTCAGGAGGTTAAGATGCAATATGTACTATCTTTGTCAAACTTTTTAAGTGATTATATGTGTAAATTGAACATTTGGAAAAAAGACATGACAGCAAAACCATTCAAAATTCAATAATCACAAGCCTTGTATTTTAATTTCTTTCCTTTTTTTTTTCTTTTTTTGATGGAGGGCAGACAACTCTTGAGTACTGTGATAAAAGAAGAAATCTTTTGATTTCCCCTAATCAAGTTTTACAGATGGAAAAAAAAAATAGGAAGTTCACAAAACTAAGTAAAGACTTTAGAACAAAGTATCCTTTCATAATACAAAGGTTGCCCACACAGAATTTTCCATAAATAAAACTGCAAAAATTCATGACACTTCTCAATTTGTCAATATCTCAGGATTCCTCTACAAGAAGAACTGCTCTTCCAGAGGTATGAGAGCACCTGAAAAATTATTCACTATTGACCACATACAGAGTTTTCAGCACTTTTTACTGACAAAATCTTGGGTGAGATGTGAGTGCTGATTTGCCAGTATTAGCCAAAGGTTTTGAACTCCACTGCTGTTTTAGTCTCAACAGGGTTAGGAAAAAGGGTGGGCAAATACAGTGCTTCTGTGCTTGCCTCAAAGTCCAAAATGTTATATTTTCTACCATCAGAAACTGAGATATTAGAAAAGAGAATTTTATGGCTAAACTGTGGTAAATGTGCAATGACTTTTAGTAACTCTGTCCAGACTTTGGTAAAAACAGGAAAATTTTAGGAACCGATTACATGTTAAAGCGACAAAGGTATTACTTCAACATGTGAAGAAGAGCATGCCTTAGGATATCTTTCTTACAACGCTATGGCAACTATGACATAGGATACAACCCACAGCCCCACCAATATTTCTCAATCCAGCTTTAAAGGCATTTTCTGGTGGCATTTCGTGGGTGTTTTATAAGAAAGATAAAAAAATTTCATTACGTTTCATCTAAACCCCATACCAAAAGTGCATTCCTAACTCAAGATATCCCTTCCTAAAGATTGGTTACTTTAAGTAAGAAATACAGTACCTCCAGGTCTCCTCAAGGTCCCAGAACATGATCCCAAGTGGGCAAATTGCCTCAGATTCCTTTTTATTCTTTATAATTGGATACATTGCTTGTCCTTGAAATTTGATATGGTTGGAATGTTTAGATGTTTTTCCGTGTAGATATAGTGTGAAACTGTTCCATACTTATTGTACAGCAAATAAAGTTATGAAGTATTTAGTAGAGCTATATCAACATTATAGAGAAATCCAAAAGCTACATCTAATCAGTTTGCCTAAATGACATCACAGATTCCCCATCATGCACCGAGGAAGCTGAAAATACAGCATTTCTTCAAAAAAAACTCTGTATCTTCCAAATGCAAGATGCTACTGAGATGGGGTTTTCACTGCCTAACACGGAAAAGTTTTCTGCTTTTTTTTTTAAAACGTCAAATTCAGTCACCAGAACATACTTTTAAGTCACAATTTACTATTTTAAGAAGCCTTGTACATAACAATATCCTACCACTTACAGAGTCTTTATGTGTACCTAAATTCTAAAATTACAAAATACATATAAGAAAGGTTGGAAAATGAATCTCGTATGTCCAACTACCTTCTTCATAGGTCATTCAAGTAGCTGAGATACAAAATGTTGACTCATTAATCACACTATTTAAAAGAGTTGATTGTGTAATTATTTTGTTATGTACTTCTTGTTCAACCCACAGTAGATGCTTTTGTTTGGTTCCAAAATAAAAATGTCAACATGAACTCAACAAAATTACTTCCTTGCATAGCATATTGTGTGGAAGGGCTTGTGAAGTCCTGTAAAATTTTCTATTAAAAAGTGATCACATTTTGAAACAGGAGAAGTGGCTTCAGAAAAAGGATATACAAAAAGTAAGATAAACAAAGATAGGACACTGAGTAATGAAAGAATGCATAATTCATGATTTCAAATTGTGAGCAAACTTTAACATTTTACATCTCAGCATACCTCTGTCCTGTTATAACAAAAGATGGACCAATGGGATAAATACACGTATTTCAACCTTCTCAACATATGTTTTTTTTTAAGTTTAGACTTAAAAAAACTTTAAAGGTATGTGTTTTTCAATTTTCCATTTAGTTGATATTGTAATTGATATCTTGATGGTAGAATACAAAAATATTTTATATGATTTCAATTTTACCTAATTGTTTTCTTCTCCTTGGTTTGGTCTTCTGGCCTAGCTCTGTTGAGAATCTTAAGGAAATCAGTAGTACGAGCCCTCATTCGGGAATGAATGTAAGCCTATGGGAAAATAAAAGTTGAAAATGTGAGAAATTATTTGTAATATAAGAAACAAGTTAAAAGTCGGGACCAAATAAGGTCTAAAAGAAATATCTCAGACAAAGAGATAAAACTGATGCAAACAACATTTTATGATTACATTTCTTGATGCATTAACCCAGAGGTGTGCAATCTGCAGCCCCCGGCCTCCTCCTGTGTGGCCCGCACCAAACAATTTTGATTTGCCCCATTTTCGGCCCTCATACATCTTGTCATTTGACCAAAACTTAAACTTGACTTAAGTATACTTGAAAAACACATTCTAAATTTGAATTAACATTTTTGTGAACAAATAGAGATGACACCATAAGGGGGCAAGTTTTTCACAATTTGACCTATTTCGACCACAAACGACACAAATATATGCAGACACACGCATCCACGCACATACATTCGTATAAATGCTTTAGTGATATCATAGACTCCCTCTACCAAGGAATCAGACAACATGATCACTGAACTTGAACTAGGATATTTCAAGAAACGTTTGAAATCTCATGAAGACTGTATATCCACATGACAGCGTGCAATTTGACTCTCAAAAAGGTGAAGAGTGAACAAATCTTACAGAGAATGAACAAACCTCACATGGTGTGAACAAAATTCACAAAAAACCAATGTTTAAACAAAATGACATAGTAAAAAGGTCAGTTCAAATAATTAGTTACAATGTAATCAGAAGCCATAGAAGTGTTGCCAAAGGTCACTTACCTTTGAGCACTTGATGTGGTAGTGAAGATAGTCTCTAAAAGTGTGGATGAGGTTGATAGTGTTATCTCGTACACCTTCACTGGTGTGCCTCGGTTCCAAGACTACAACAAAGGAAGATGATAGGTAAAAAATGAGACCTGTTGCAAGAACATCCTTACACTTAACCAGAAAGCCAAAAGGCTTAGTGATTCCTTCCTTGCCTTTGTAAAATATGTTTTGTGTACTGTGGTTTGGAAATTGACAAGAGCCAAACAGACACAATACATTCCTCCTATGACAACTCCGCTCCTATGCCAACTTGCCCCATACTAATTCACCCCCAAGACAACTCGGCCCCTATGACAACTTGCCTCCATGCCAACTTGCCCTTGTGCCAACTCGCCCCATACCAACTCGCCCCCATGCCAACTCGCCCACTATGCCCACTCGCCCAATATGGCAACTTGCCTCATGCCAACTCCGCCCCATGCCAAGATATCCTGTTTACAAGCCATTTACAAGGTTTCGGATTTTGACCTCCAGTGATGTCAAATGACCATTGACCTCCACCAAAATCAGTACGGTTATCTTAACACGAAAAATCTACATACTAAATATGAAAAGGGTCAGTTATTGCTATTTTGAGGATAGTGTTTACAAGGTTTTCAGCTTTTGACCTCTGGTTACCTCAAATAACCTTTGACCTCTACCAAAAAAAAAACGGGGCTCTTCTGCTCAATATGATAAACCTATATACCAAATATGAAAAGTGTCTGTCATGCCTATCTTGAGATATCGCAATTACAAGGTTTTTGGACTTTGACCTCTCATGACCTTTGACATCTGCCAGAAACAATAGGGTTCTTTCTCTCGACATGACAATTCTATATACCAAATGTGAAAAGTGTCCGTCATTCCTTTCTTGAGATATCGCGATAACATGGTTTTTGGACTTTGACCTATGGTGACCTAAAATGACCTTTGACCTCTGCCAAAAACAATTGGGTTTTTCCTCTTAAAGTAACAAATCTACATACCAAATATGAAAAGTGTGGGTCATTCCTATCTTGAGCTATCTTATTTACAATCCATTTACAAGGTTTTTAGCTTTTGACCTCTGGTGACCTTAGATGACCTTTGACCTCCACCAAAAATGATAGGGTTCTTTCTCTCAACATGATAAATCTACATACCAAATATGAAAAGTGTCTGTCGTGCCTATCTTGATATATTGCAATTACAAGGTTTTTGGACTTTGACCTCTCATGACCTGAATGACCTTTGACATTTGCCAAAAAAATAGGGTTCTTTCTCTTGACATGACAATTCTATATACTACATGTGAAAAGTGTCGGTCATTCCTTTCTTGAGATATCGCGATTACAAGGTTTTTGGGCTTTGACCTCTGTTGACCTCAAATGACCTTTGACCTCTGTCAAACACAATTGGGTTCTTCCTCTCGAAGTAACAAATCTACGTACCAAATATGAAAAGTGTGGGTCATTCCTATCTTGATTTATCGCCATTACAAGGAGTGTCACAAACACACATACACACACAACATCACCATTGCATAGATTCCTTGCCTGCCTTTGGCATGGAATCAAAATGAGGGGGTGGAGAGCCCCCTCAAAAATGAGATTGAGCAGAAGTATGTTTCTGCCCCTCCCCCCAATCCAAGGGTAAAAACCCCTTATTTGGTTCCTCTGTAAAACAGGTCAACAATTGGCAGTTACTTCCTTAAAATTTGCCCAATATGTTGCACCAGATTGCACTAAAGAACCTTCAAACATTCAAAAATATTCTAAGGGGAGGGCAAATGAGACCCCTGCCCAATAACAGTGCCACTGATGGTCTGGAACATCCAGCCCTTCCCCCACCCACAGTCTCAACTATGGTTCACACTGGCAGTAATAATTTTTTAATACGGTACTAAAGAAATAGTTTGCATAAGACTTTTGCTTGAAATCGTGTTTTTTAGCAGAAATGACAGATGTATGCTTCTGCAGAGCCTATGCTTGTGAAAAAGTACTTTTCAAAGGAACAGCCATTTTTCAAAATTCACTGTTCTGGTAAAAACTGCAACATTATCAGAATTGCAGAAGAAATTTCCACCCATATTCTGCTTTTCTTCCCTATATCTTTTTTAGAAATGCAATGACCTTTCCAAAAAACTTACCAAATGTGATATATCCGATATTATCTCCTGTTGATGCATCAGTGCCTTCCAACTCCAGAGGGGGATCTCTGTGACTGAACAAAACCTGAGGTGCATTGCGACTAGCTCTTCGGCCCTCCTTAAATTCCTGAAGAAAAAGATGCAAGTGTTCATATGACATGATTAGTGCGATAAAATGAGAACTCAAACACCTGACAGGAACTGATCTTACAGTTTGCATCAAATAACCTTTATCATCTTCAACAAACAACAAAATATGTGCTTTTTTATTTTTTAATTTGTTCATAGATTGTGTGTTTTGCCGCTCACTGCATACATGGCACCAAACCTATAGCAAAAGCAAAAGTAAAGTTGGCTAGTTAACTGGTGTGTCCGTAGGGGCGTCAGTCCCACAAGCAACCAACTTCATCAGCTGGGCATCCATTTTTGATAGCAAGCCTTGCCAAAAGGGAAGAACACATAAGTACCCAGAGGAAAACTGATATACCTTGAAAGGGTTTGAACCAACACACTTGTCAAACACATTGGTGAATAGCAGCTGAAATAAACCACTCTGCTAATTTAGGACCCTATATCAGGAGCTAAGCCATTTTTATCCCTTTGTTTCCTTAGATTTAAAGCCTGGAGTGCCTCAAAAATCCCTGAACAGACCACTTCTAGTGTTTACAGTAAGTAATTGATCCTTTTCTCTGATTCATAAAATCCCAGACTGTGGTAAATCTTTCATTGTTTTGGTGAGCATGTTCTGAATTTGAGCATATATATTTCCTTGATTTGTGCACACAGACATAAAAATATGAGCTCATTTCACATGTGTGTCTACACATGATGCAGCTTGTAGTACTGGGGTATTCCTGGAGTCTTGAAGGTGCATCGTCATCAAGCCAAATCTGTTTAATTTGCACTTCAGTGAATTTAAATAGGAGCCTTCCGGTAACGGAAAAGTGGCACCTTGTTCTGCCAAAATTTACAAGATGAAAAGCAAAACAAAAGCAAAACTACAGGTGAAGGCTTGTAGGGCACTGAATGACTATGATCCACTTTACATTTATGACTTACTCAGTGCCAACAGCTAGCAACCTACTAGAAAATGCCCCCACAGTTAAACTGCACCGTATAGACCACAGTTAAAGCATTCTCAAGAGTAAAGGTCAACCA
>WURT03059126.1:0-10685 GCA_009936505.3 Holothuria glaberrima | reverse complement strand
GGCCGTAGCCAAGGGGAGGGAAGGGGCAGGTGCGAAGCACCCCTGGAGAAATTTTCGCCCTTAGAAAATCAAAAATTACCATTGCCTTAATGCCTTTTAGTGTATCTCGGCAGCCAGACTGCTGGGACTTCATATTTTATCGTAGCCATTACGGTTCCCCGACTACTGGAAAATTCCCCGAAGGCTTGCCCAGCCTCTCCCAACGGCGGGGGTGTCCCCCTACTCCCAGCTGGCGCCACCACTGTTTTCGTCACAGTATATTACTTTTTCCGAAACTCAGAAAACGTAGAGCGCTCTTTCTACAGTGTGAAGAGGGCTTTAAGATGACAAATTCTTGGCTACCTAGGCCTACAAAGAAAAGGAGGGAGGATTCTGACACCCTTCAAGAACTGTTAACGTCGCATGTGTCGTCTGCTTCCGAAGGTTGTTTAACAAAGGCTGATGATGAAGAGGAATAACCACACTGACCCAACCTGTGACTATCTCGACTCCTTGTTTTCAGTTGGTGAAATTCCGAAGGTTTCAATGAAATGTAGCCTCTTTGATGATATATCTGAATATTTTCCAAGCACCTAGCTCTTTCTACGTAGACGGTTAAAAATTTTCCCATCCGGACAAGAAACTCTACGACATTTTGGATATCCCTAAAATTCACTTTTCAGAAGTTAAGTTTCATTCATTTTTATGTTCATTTACCAAATCAGTGATTTGCATGCCAACAGCAGCGTCCAGTGTTGAGTGCTTTAGTCGATGGGACACCCTATTCTATATTTGCGAACTGAGAAAATGTTTTTAGAAAGAAATCTGCATTTTGCAAATATTAATAGATAGCGATTACTAGTTGGCCTTGAACAGACCGTAGCTACTTTTTAGAAGCCAGAAAATCCAAAAACAGTTCGCGACCGCAAAAATTGGACGCCACAAACCACAAGACCTTCACAAGCGAATGCAACACGGTATTGGAATTGCCGACTCTGTCGAGGTCTGCTTTGCTTTATTTCCTGGTTTTGCATCCTCGCTTCAGTTTTGGTCTGAGAGCAACTCGAATATTTGAAGCTTTGGTTTAGGCTACATTGATCTTGAATACAACACCTCTAGAAATACCCATTGAAATACCGTTTCCGGGAGTCTCCCAAAATCCGTTCATCATTTTAATGTATGCTATTTTCTAGCAAAAAGTGCTCATGCCCCAACTCAAATTAGTCCGGTATACCTATTTTTACCTCTTACATTTAGGTGCAGTGTTCTCTACTTCATAAAAACAGATTTATGCTGATTAAAACACTGAACCTGTGGCACAATTTGGATATCATAGCAAGACGTGAAAACATTAGACTTTGGGTGAAATAAGTTCTCCGACTTTATAGGCCTATGAGGTGCCTAGACTGCGAGATAGCCTGGATACACGGACTGATCATAAACACTGCTGGTAGCTAGGTGAATGCTCATGCACGTTGGTTCACGGACTGCAGCATGAAATGCTGTTGGAAAATAAAACAGTGACAAGATATTCTGGTCAAATATATGTGGTCGTAAACTTGTTTTCGAAAGACTGCAAGAACATGAAGGAGAAAATAATCACTCAAATATAACAATTCTTTTTCAATGTATTTCATCATCTTTTTGCTTGCAATAGTACCGGTATTCTTCGCACTGTTTTGGAGCAGCTCTAAATCATTAAAATGTGCGTTTGATTGGAGGTGGATATCTACTGGCACCGAAGAACGGTCAAAACTTGTGTCACTTTTAGCCTCTAATGATTTCGTTACAGTGACTGTAAACACAATTTGTATGTATTTAGGGATGATGACAAGGTCAGGAAGCGCAGAAGCACCGCCATACCGGAAACCCTTCCCAAAGGGGCACAGGGCCCAGGACACCGGCCTCGGGCCACGTCTTCGCCATGAAGACTGCAGGTTGGGAGTATTTTCTCAAGAACAGATTAGGGCATTATTTTGTCGCAATTGAGGCATGTAGATTTGGACCCCCTCCCTCTGATGGATATGTGCCTGTATATGTATCCCTGCATCAATGATACCACAGGTGTGCAAAGCAAGGGGGTGAGAAACTTCAGCCCTCATTAGGGCAGCATATAAGCTATTTTTTGGCAAACAACGATTTTTCCGAGCAAACGTGTTACATGCATTCGGGCAAGAGTGACAGTCATTTCCGCACTTTTATTGATGATTCACATTGGACGACAGTAAGGTCACTAATTATAACCTATTACTAACATCCTGGTGTCAAATTTACAGACGTCAGGTTCGAAGACACTACCACGCTCCCACTCTCCAGTGGTAGTCCATGACTGTACATTTATTTTCATCGATATGATGGTTTCATAACCATACCTAGGCCCGTAGCCATGGGGCATTCTGGGGTGAGGTTCAATTATCCATCAATATTTGTTATTTGGATAGTCGTTTTGATGCATGTAAGCAAAAATGTGTATCATTTATATTGCTCTAGGCGACGCAAAATATTTTCCGGTAACCATCATAAAATTTTAAAACTCCAATTTGTGAAAATTGTGTGAAGAGGAGACAATGCTAAAGTACAATTATACTTGAATCATTAGTATGGTAAAGGGACCGGATTTCGGCAGTACCGCGGAATTCGTTCCCTTGATAGTTTTGTTTAGAATCACATGTTCACAATAACACGATGCAAACCGGAGACACCTTTAAACGTTCAAAAATGCAATAGATAAAATTCTGCAAGTACACAATGAGTCAGACATAGGAAAATTCCCCCAATTCTATGATATCGCTTGAACCATTACTAATAAATTACCACAGTCAGTAGTTCTCGGCCCAGCAAATCTCAAAAGAAAAATCCTGACACCTTTTATTGTGTGAATTATGAAGTTGGAAGCTGATACTACGTTTTAAAATCCATTTTGAGGTTTTCCAAAGGAACGTTGTTCCGAAATGCACAACGCAATTACAGTGAGCGAATTGCTGCCTACCTGCGTAATTGGTGGCTGGAATTCAACCAACCACATCGATTCGACCCCCTTTCCTGTAAAATCGTCGGTAACAAAGTTGTGTTCTCTCCAAGGAAATCTTAGTAAATTATCCGCACTACCGTTACAAAATTCTGCAATATTTTAGTTTTTTCAAGGTTGGAAGGCACTTAAATGTTAGGGTGAACAAAATCCGGTCCCTCCATGCTATAAATCTTATTGACTCTCGCCAATGGTGTGCGTCTGTTCTGTGCGATTGTTCCACATCCCTATGGTTCTCTTCTAAGGAAATGTTATTGTTTCTTTGCGACGGCGCTTAAGACGCTTTCTCTGAGTCGTCTTAATCTGGGATCAAGCCATTGCAGTGACAGAGCAGCGTTGGTACGTGTGACAAATCCGTAGCCAATTCCTTCGTTCGGATCGGAGTATCCTATCTGACCTCCTAAACCAGCCGTTCCAAATAAATTGCCATCCTACAAAAGAAATAAAAGAGTATCAACAGAGATGCTTGAAAAAAATCACTGTGCTGATGTATCTAAAATGTAATACGGGCGTTTCGCCAACTCAGGCACTTTTGTAGCCATATTTGCATGATTCCATGCACAATTGTGTTTTCTTTTGATTTTGTGGTCAATGGCCAGCATGTTTGATATAACACCATAGACTTCAGTCCACCTCCACCTTATGTTTCTGATAACTCCTGTATGACATGGTTAGTTTAGTCTGAAGAAACTATTAAACTCATTATTTACATATTTATTATCAGATTCTAAATTTAAAAAAATAGATAAAGAGGTAGGCAACGATAGCAGAATGATTGACATTGTACTTGTATGTATTTTTTCTGATTTCACCTTTGTATAGAGAGACTAACTGTAATATCTTACTAAAAGGGATTACTTGGAAGGCCTAAGTTCTCATTTTGTTATAACAGTCATTCGTCTGATTACCTTGCCAGGCTCTGGATCAATATCCATCCCATACTTCCATTTGTTTGGAAATCCAAACATAACTAAATCATCCATCAGATTCCTTCTGTCGTTGGCGTATTCCTTGATAATATTTTCCGAGAGTAAGGTTTTGTTTCCCAGTTTACCACCGTTAGCTAATATTCCAAACAATTTGGCCACGGCCCTGGCGGTTCCAACTCCATTTACAGCGGGTATTTCTAAACTCAAAATGTCTGGGTCTACAAGACGCTCTGTCTGCAAGCAAAACAGAAACTGTTTCCAAACTTATGTAAGTTAGACAAATAAATGGCAAGTTGGTAACACGTTACCCAACTTTCAGATTGCCAAAGATAGTAACTATAGCCTATGCACAGCTTACAAGTAATCAGAAAGTAGCTTCTATAGTTGCAATTTCTGCCCGTGAAAGGGTTCTGAATACGAGCAAGAATCTGTTTTGTGAAGCAAATATCTCTCAAAGTCTGACGTAAATTGACGATGCTGTCAATCGACCTACCCTATTTGTAGTAAAACCTCCACACTTAGTTCAGAAAACTTTATCTTCAATCCATAGCCATACAGAACCATCCATTTAAAAGGTAAAAGTTTTGATCTAATGTTTGGGATTATGACACCATGGAGTTCGTAGTAGCTAGATGATGACACTTTCAATTAAAGAGGAGGGTTTCTGTTATAGGCAAGTAGCGGTTCAAGATATTTTGTGCTAAAATGCCCCCATAATTCTAAACTGTAACTTGTTTGTTACATATAAAGTGATAAATCTCGATATCTCAGTTTTGTTTGCTCATCTAGGCAAGTCTAAACTTTTAAAGCATCTTTCAAGGAATTTTCATCCCCTGAGATTTTGGTACATACAATGGCTGCCAAAATTTTCTTTGACATGTTATGTACCCGAATAGTTAGCGAAGAGTCACTTACTATTCGGACAATAATTACACATGATTTAAGGAAGAATTGGGAACGATTTGGACAAGGAACAAGACACATTCTGAAAGGAATTGGTAACGAATGGCGGGGAGGGAGGGGAGAGGTTTGAACAGTATCGACAACAACTGAGGTAAAAATGAGGACCGAGATTTAAATCTTAGCAATATTTTTAAATTGTACTTTATTTTTGTCCCGAGTCTGTTCAAATTTTGCAAAGACTTTTGCCGGAAAATTTGCCCCGTAGAATTATAATATAAAATTACAAAATGATATATATATATATATATATATAAACATAGGTCGAGTATGGTAGATCGAATTCAGAATATGTAGGTCGAAGGTGTAAATAGTATTATTTTTTTTCGATCTAAATTTAAACCAATCCTAAGATAGAGCATTGCCATATATATATATATATATATGTGTGTGTGTGTGTGTGTGTAAAGGTGTGTTTGTCGTGTGTGCGTGTGAGCAAACCTCGAAACCAAATCCGTTTCTCACGAATTGCGGGTCTTTCGTAAAACTTTCGGGAATATACACATTGATTCGAGACTTGTGTCAAGTTTTAAAGTGTGGTCATGGGACGCGAATATTAGGCCTACCTTGCCAAGTTCTCCACAATTCTCAACGACGTCAACGGTCAGCTTACTATTACCCAAAACGTAGCCGTAAAACAGTGCTCTGTACACATGACTTGTAAGAAGAGCATGGATAATATCCATTGTACTAGGTTGTACGAAGATTGCCCTACTTATCCGATACACTTCTTCCTTGGGCGTCCCGATAAAGGCATCTATACCTAGAAATGTAAAACATTTTGTACTGATTATTGCAAGGAATTATTTAATGTTTTAAAATTTAATGAACATCTAAGTTGGTCTACGTAGCACAAAGCTCGAAACTAGGGAAAGCACCATTGACTTAAAGACAAATACTCATCATCCCAGATAGTCCCAATTTTTTTTAGCTATGTTACTTTTAGCCCCGCCCACACCTGTCTTTAGCCTCTCCTTGTGCAGACACAATTCTAGTCTATAAGGCGATATCCTGGTGAACATAAAAAGGCCCTAATGTGCAATATGATCCCTCTCTTTGCATGCTGTGTTATATGAGCTACTCTGAATCTTTTCAATTTGGTAACTCTGACGTTAACCAAAGAGCAGTCACCAATTGAGACTTTTGCTTACCCTCTAGAAAAAGTCATACTTGGGGTGGCGAGTATCTGTCTTTAAGTAAGAATATATAAAGACACTTTCACATCTATCTCTCCTTAACTACTCGTATGTACCTCATGCCGAAAACTGAATATGTTATGAGTACAGGCAGTGGTGTCATGTAGTTTTTTAAAAGGAGCAGTAACTTTTCAAATTTTAAAATAAACCTGCATTTTGGGAAATTTTCGAGACATCTCCTCCGAAGAGAAACCACTTTTTGTGATTTTCGATTTTAAAGAAAAATGGCAAATCAGAATTAATGAAAAAATGGCGATACAAAGGAGACTATGGAACTCATTGCATGTTAGATACCATTGGCGGGATCTTAGAAAGTTCAAAGTAACAGACTATTTAATCATTAAAAAGAATGCTAGACTGTCTGAGCATTTCTCCCGTTTTCTTCTCTTAATGTCATATATGAATACATTTGACACGAAGGCAAATGGCTATTAGCATATGCATGTGGGGCACCTACATTTCGAAAGGAGAGGCGGGAGGGGAGGTGATTATTCTACCTTATTGACAGGTCATCACGACCTGAACCTTGAAAGAATGAAAGTGCCTAACCTGGACATTTTGTGCCCTCAAATCAACTGTTTTTTTTTTCAAGTAAGCGTGGCGCTTCCCCGCTAGACTTACAGCCGCATACCCCATACGGCTGTAAGATATTATAGTTATCCACTAGTCTTTTTCCTATAATGAGTGTGCTAATCACATGACATAAAAGTGAAGTCGGTGTACTTTAATATCAAACATCTCTGAAAAAAAACCTGTGCATTAGATCCCACGTTACACTGAAGAGTAAGTATAGTGCGTGCAGTGTTTTCATACATTGAAGACAAATTGCATTCATTTTACAATGACAGTACCACCCCTGCAATTTGTAATTGGTTGTTCAATTTTGATTGACATGGAAGGAGGGTGAATAAAACCGTTACCTATGAATGTTTGTAAGCCCCCGAGATTGGTCAATGATGTTATCAGCAAGATCAGCGAACTTTAGATGACTCTTGTATCAGCAGAGAAGCGACACAATTGGATTCTCAAACGCAGGTGTACGGGACAAATTTTTCTAGGAGGCTGAACACGTTTTGCCTCCCCCAAACCTTTATTACCCTTAAAATTGCCCGATTTTATCAAAAATCTGCCAGGAATTGCAATCCCCATCCCTCCCGCTCGTATGATCGTATCCGTATGTTTTCAAATTGTATAAAGCTAAAAATTAAATTCTTTGATAAAACATCTGCATGAGAAATGAGGGAAATGGATGTATCTCCCTGTCAAAAAGGCAGGAGTAAAGTTATCTTCGTCCCCCTTTTAAGGACCGAAAACCCTTATTTTTCTATTCTGTGAAACTTATTCAATAAGTGCCACACTTTTTCAAACTTCAAAAATTACACAAAATACATCATCAAATTGCATCTAAAGACCTCCAAAATTAAAAAAATATCCAAAGGGCAGGGGTTTCCCCTCTTCGACCTTTGTCCCCAAAATGCTGTCTAAAGCGTTTAAACTTTACCCCCCCCCCCCCTTATCTGGGAACAGCTATACCTACGCCTATGTAAAATGGAATGTGCCCAGCAGTATGAAATTGACACTGAAAGACGAAACTGCTCAACAGAAGAAGCTTACACGGTTGTTATGATTGAGAGAGAGGTTTAAAGCGAATAAAATTTGATCTAGTCTATTCATGACAAAACTTGCCCTTTAAATATTCCGATGGATAAAAACATGTATGCAAGTACCAACCGAAAGGTTCTGCTACCTCCTCCTGAAAAAAATGTCCAACAGTTCGGCCTTTGGGATCTACCCTCCGAACAAGAGCGTCTACATAAAACCCAATCGATACCATATGGTACCCCATTGCTGTTCCTGGTTGCCATAATGGTGCAGTTGCGGCTAATGCCTTGTCTAATGAGTCCTGGTCCCTTATTAAGTCAAAGGTTATTTTCTCCGATATAATAGGTAAACCAGCCTGGAAGAGATATTGAAAGAAACGCATTATTTTACCTCAAGCGTGGGGGTACTTATAGAATGCAAATAAGAATAATTTAGGCCCAAAGGAAAACTATTTTACCGCACAAGATCATACCATAAAGTATGTCTCTTACAACCCATGTCAGTTGGCCAAGCAGCTCAATAATGACATTAAACATGACTGAACCAAGCAAACAAAAGGAAAATATTATTTTAAAAGTGATAATGATGCGCTGAGTTTGATGGAGGTCATGTGATTTCTACTGAACATTCCAACACTGTATTCTTCGTTTAAAAGACACCCATAACAACTCTTTTTCCTGTGCAGGCCCGTGCTCAAGAGGCAGTTGTCTTAAAAATTTTGTGAAACCAAAACTTACACCTCACCATAGCCAAGCCCCTGAAAAACTCACCCCAAGCTTTCTTACCTTCCACCCCCATCCCACCCCCGATTTAACACCTTGGACGGTGTGGTTTCGGTCATAAAACAGCCCCCTGATTTCTTTCTTCCTTTAGCAATCTCGAAAACTTTCAAAAAAAATGAAAGCGTATAATGACGATCTTTAGTGGGGCACAGATAGATCAAAATTGAGCAAAATTAAGTTTGATTAAATGACGCTAGCTTTTGCATACATCACACATGAGACATCAGCAAACGGATTGTGTTGACGCCACAGTGCTGACTTCACATTTTGGAACACCTATATTGAGAGTGGTGTTTAAGAGGGTTAGTTAAAGGGAGAATGCAGTCACCCCAATAAAGAATTGTATAGTACACTATCCTATTTACTGAGTGGCTCTTGAGAATCATGTGACAGTATTTTTCTCTCTCACATGTAAAATTTACGAGGAGAAACTGCTTGGTTTACCTTGAATATGTAATATTTATGTCCTAAAATATCATGAAAGATACTTGGAAGAGAAATAAGAAGAAATTTGTGACTTTTAGCTATTGTTTCAAAAATAAGTTTGGGGCGACTGCTTATGACCTTTAAACGCACGAGTCTCTACTAGGAGACTTACGTTTCTCATGAGTATCATATTTCTTTCATGATATTTTTTTATGAGGGCAGGCAGAAGTGTACTAGCTGGAGGCACTGAAACTTACTACAGATGACCAAAATTACCAGATACATGATTGTTACCCATATGTTTGGTCGATGGTTAAAGGTTTGGTCTAGTCTTACTTCATAAAAGGCAGATTGTCTTACCTCATGTTCCATCAGCATTTCAACTGTCACATTTTCTTTTCCTTTCTGAGCAAACTCAGGCCAGTAGTGAGCAACAGGTTTTTTGAAGTCTAACAATCCTCGGTCAGCGAGCATGGCAATACAGAGGGCACTAAGACCTACAAAATAAGAAGAATGCATCAGAAAAACCCACATAGTATTGAATCATCTTCCGTTCCTCCAAAAACATCGTTCACTCCCTCCCAAAAAGTGAATGGAATAAGATGCTGCCGTATCAACAATATTTGAAGATATTTGCCTGGTTTTTAGTAGAAGCTTGAAAAAAACTAGAATGTCTAATATTTCCAACTTCGGTAAAGGCAGATGACCTTAAATCAGATGAAACAATGTCTTTCCTTAAAAAATATGGATCTGAAGTTCCTTGAAGTTATAAGTTTGTAGTTCGCTTTGGCTCGCAAGTGTTTGGAGAACAAACAGTGAGTTTATGATTCGATAGGAGAGCTTTCACCAGGCGGGTAGTCAAGGGGAGGGTCTTTGGGGTTGAACCCCCCCCCCCATGACCCAAGCTTGAAAAAAATAATGGCAAAAAACACATGATTACTACAAACTTTATTACGTATGAGTCACAAACATTGCACCATTTTGCATCTGGAGACCTAAAAATGCCGTTTTTTCTCCATGTCGCTCTCCAACAAAACCCTCCCATGACACAATCTTGGCTATGCGCTTACTTTCGACCACATTGTCAACTTTACGGGAAAAACAAAATCCAATGTGTGTTCACCTGTTGAGTTGGACCAATTACAGATTGCAGGCTACAGTCCTAAAAAAAGGATTGAGTAGCCCCTTTTACCAGCCTCGGAGCTGAGAAAATGAGGTAGGGATAGGTTTTTAGAGCCCAACTGCCGGAATTTGCTTTGTACCGGGCAGTTTTCCTTACATAATTTTGTCTAGGATTGTAGACACTTCAGTGCAACTTAAGTGCGGTAAAGCTCAACAGCTTGTTTCCGGCTCATGAATGCACTTCCTAAAAATCTAATTTTCTCTAAAACTTTTGGTGTGCCGAGGCCTGCTTCGTTAAAAGGTAACAAAAATTACTATGTTCTGACTACACCTAGGGTTTGCATGCAAGACTCACTGATAAAGGCTTTTAGACGTGCCTAAGTGCCTGAATTTGCACATGCTAAAACCAGGGAGATGATAATAAAATCACCTCCATGCTAAAAAATATTGTATAAAATGCATGCCTATACTATAGCTGATTTGACATGTTAATTGCCGCTAATTAGCTGATTACACAACTTGTACTTCATCTTATAACATAGGCTAGAAAGAGCGTAGGGTGGTGGTCCAAAGTCAAAATATGTTGGGCGGAAGTATGCTTCTACCCTCTTACACTGTATGGTCAAGTGGTTAGAGCATCCGACTTGCAGCCGGAAGGTCC